>JACEGR010001944.1:0-145750 GCA_014170235.1 Listronotus bonariensis | reverse complement strand
GTAAACAACTATTTAGTAAGACATTTATTACCAGAATGTAATATATCCATGTATGCATTTTTAACACACGTGAACATTTCACTAACTTTATTTTGACTTTGTTAATCAGTTCCGTATTATATAAAATAAAAGTGATATTTATTTTTTAAATAAAAGATATTTTTTCTAATAACATTTTATATAATTAAAGATTGTTATGTCTGATCGATAGGCCTAACACAGCTGCGACACAAAGATAACCATGGAATTACTTAAGCTTTGGGAAAAAATGCTAACTTTACCAGTGTTTGATTTACCAGCAGGCTGAGTAGGCTGGAGCCTAGGAGGTGGCAGATATAGTTTATAAATGTTTTATTTTGATTTAAAACATAAAAAAATACGACATGATTTAAGTATTAAGGCAGTTGGTAAATAAGTTTTTTTTCGTAACAGCATCCCTGTTGACAGGTACTAAAATGTAACTTTTCATAAAATGACTTTTTTCACATACATATGCAGCGAGGATATTAAAAGTGCCCCCTCAACAAGACAATATATCGAAGTGGAGTAAATTTTGGGTAAAGGGTTTAACTTAAACTACTTTTTAGCATAAAAATAATTTCTGTCCCGTAACCTACTACCAAGGAGTCACTAGCAACTTTTTAAATAATAAGTGGGCTCATGTGGCACCTCGTTTTAAAGGTTATTTGATTCTCTACTCAACGATATTTTGTTTTTGAAAATCAGTCAAGCCGTTCTAGAATGTAAAAACAATGCGGTTTTAATGGCATTGGCTTGTAAGTCTGGAACGGCTGGGGCGATTTTAAAAAACAAAGTGACGTTAAGTTTATAATAAAAGGCCCTTAAAATGGGATGCTAAATGTAAAAAGTTTCTCGTGCTCCCTTGACACTAGACCATGTGACCGAAATTATTTTTATGCCAAAAAGTAGTTTAAGTGATACCCTTTACCCAAATTTCATCCGATCTCAATATCTTGTCCCATTCAAAAGATAAAGGGGGAGGACTTTTAATATCCTAACTGTACAGGTATGGAAACCAAACCGTAGACCATACACAAATCAAGCACTTCCACCGACTTGCTGCGCTGATTTCAATTAAGGGCTTCCTCCGGCCCACCGCTTTCGCCATTTGTTGGATGACGATGCGAGCAACACACATCCCCACACGAATATTTATTATGCTTTTAATTCCCTATGGTCGGCCAGTTGGTTTCCACACCTGTATACAACATACACGTATGCATTTAAAAGTAGATATTTAATTTTAGAATATTTTAGGTAATTGGCTCGGAAGTGGGAGTAACTCTGTTTTTCGCCAAATTTGATATACACCTACGGGAGTTTTTATTTTTATTTTATTTTTCTTTTGCATGAAATTCTTGATTTAACGCTAAATCGGCAAACAATATTTTATTTAACATTAAAAAGAATCTTTTCAAAACATGTTTTTTCTTTATTGATTTTGTGACTTTTTAAAAATTTAAAAGCATCACTTTAAATCAAGTAAGCAATAAAAGTTATGGGGAATATATGAGTGTATGCCTTGTTGTGGCATTTAGAAGTAAAATAATTTAATGGAAAAAGTTTGTAGAATAAATAAGAAAGAAAAATTAAAATGGTGGTTAATAAAATATTAAAAATGTACACATTTATTGTAATACCAAGAATTGTGTGCAAAAAGAAGGGGAATATAGTGAAAATTAGTTTAGTTTAATTTTTAACTTTGATGATAAACCCCTTATATCAAATTTGGTCGAAGTTGGTCCCACTTTTGAGACAATTACATTACATTATTATACATTTCCTTTTTATCAAAAGTCCCAATCAATCATTCTACATAGACTTCCCGGGTAGGCGATTGAAGGCATCGTACGAGCGTAGCTGTACCCTTGGGGATCGAGAAAGATTCACGCTAAATTGGGGCTTCTTTCTTCTGGGGCTAAGCGCTGTGAGTGAAGATTCCTAAAGCCTAAAGTTTTTACGTTTTGGTGTTGAACACATGGTGTCTTCGTATGGTCGAAGAGGTGCGCATGTCTTGCGGAAAAACGTCAGTAGTGAAAGTGACGGTTATGCGCGATAACAGTAGCAGCCGCTGGCTTGACAGCCACAATTTATGCATGTTCAGAAGTTCATCGCTGTTGTTGATTTAAATATTTGAATATTTTAAACCGGAATTTCTGGGAGCGGAAAGCTCGACAATCCAGATTTTCCCACCACATAGAGCTGGCAAATTGCCTTGCAGCAACGCCATAAACAAAGCAGTAACAGTAACAGATTGACAAAATAATTTCTTTATAATTTTCCATAGTAACGCAAGGTCTTATTGTCGTTTCAAATACAACAGCCAACTAGTTTTAAACGTCTTTCGCATGATTGATTTTCTGCCTTTAATATATTTTCATAGTATGAATGTTTATAATTAGGTCGTCATTTTTCCCGTTACAAAAAAAAAAAATAGTTATAATCGGTAAAAATTGTAGATTTTATTTCTTAGTTTTAGTAGGGGCATAACAAATAATTATTTTTAAGTAGAGGACCTTTTTGCTCCTCAATTTTTTTTACGTTCACATGAGGGTATGGTCATGGGCCTATAGAAGGGAGAATTTGGGGTTTCAACCCCTCCTCCACCCTTGGCATGACAAAGAAGGTGAATTTGTATGGAAAAGTCCTTTCCTAGGTATTTTTACAGCGGATGGTTATGTGGACCCCTTCCCTGTTAGCATAGAAGAAGAAGAAAAGAGAACCTGTTGAGGTAAATAAATCAGTAAAATAAGATGGTTTTAAAAAAGGACCTTTTTTTGCTCTTCCGTATTATTTATTAGTGTAATAGGAATATTTGTTTTAAAAAGGCGGACTTTTTTTTGCTCTTCAAAAATTTATACCAACTTTTTTTTGGTAGTTAAACTCCCCCTCATAAAAAGCTATATATATATACGTCCGTAACTAAGGTAGACAACGTTTAGGGGAGGAAAAATAATAGCCTATGGGCGGCAAATATGTAAAGCCGCTACTGAACGTTACGAATATAACAAAATTTCTAACTGAGATAAAACTAATTAATTGTGTTTAAATATTGTATTAAAGAATTGGGGACTGTAAACATTTAAATATAAAAATAAACAATTTTTATGTTACTTACCAATAAGTTCATATCTTTGATCTTTTCTTTCCACAATTAAAGGTCCACCGCTATCTCCCTTAAATAAAAGCAAATTAATAAATAGAGAAGTAAAACTATTTTTATTTTTAACTATAAAAATGTAGAGACAGAATCTATTAAAATTAATATTTTAATATACACTGAGGAAAATTATTCCTAATATTAAATTTTCCCTCTAATATGAACAAGGACCACTTAACTGTTACCAAAGACAATTGTAGTTTTACTATAGACTCCCAGAACAATGCTAAATTTTTGTCATCAGTTTGGACCCTGGCTTGGCTGAATTTATGAAGCGGCAAATTATACGTACTGTTTACGTGTGTACTCGATGGATACCCGCTTAAAAATTCCACGAAGCGAGCGTCCAAGCTGATGTACAAAAATTTAGCATTGTTTTGGGTGTCTATAGTAAAACTACAATTGTCTTTGCTGTTACACAACTTTTTAATTGACTGTGACCGAAAAAGGACTGCACTAAATGGTGCAGATTCATTCCACAAGGGTTAACAGAATCATAATAATGAATTTTGTAAAATTTAAAATAAAAACTTAAAATAACCTTTTTCTTACACTGCATTTTGTGGCCATTTTTATTTTTTTTATCTTTGGACAAACCACGAAGGCTAAAAGCCTAAATACTAACGTACCGTGGGTGTCTTAAGGGAGGCAAGAGGGAGTTTGTTGACACGGGACTTAAATACTTGAAGATTTGGGGGGAAGGAAAGACCTCCGCGGGCAGCAGGTTCCACATTCTAGAAACTCTAGGGATAAAAGAACGAACAAAGTGGAAAAATCGGGGCCTGTCCAGTTAGACCGTATAGGGATGCATACGCGCGGCACTACGAGTTTCTCTGATGGGAACCGTAAGTAGAGGAACTATTTTGGACAATTCTTCAGAGCAGAAGCCATGAAAGTACCAATAAAAAGCGATAAATCCCCCACAGTCCGACGATGGGCAAGAGAGGGAAGCCTTTTTGTAAGTGAGGGATCATTAATGAGACGAACAGCTCTTCTTTGGATGGAATCAAGAATGCTTAGGGTTGTGGGGGACGCCATGCCCCAAATATGAGAACAATATTCCAAGGGAGGTCGGATTTGGGACACATATAAAGTGTATAAATTAGAAGGGGAAAAATACTTTTTGGCTCGAAAGAGAAATCCAAGCTTTTTGAAGCTGCCGTGGCTATAGATACAATGTGTTTATGCCAGTAAAGGTTACTTTTAAATGTGACGCCCACAAGATTAAAGTTGTCCTTGCTCTGTAAAACTTGGCCGTTCATAAGTAGAGGATGAGTATTTGATGACTCTTTTCGCGACAAGGATCGTGATTGTGTTTTGGATGCATTAAAATGGACGAGATTTTTGGCGCCCAATCCAATATTAAATTAAGATCCTGCGAAAGAGATATCTGCATCGCACTGCGTTTGTTTTCCAATTCAGGTTTAGTGATGGGTTTAGGAACCTGAAAACTGGAGTGAAGAGTACTATCGTCGGCGAAACTATGAATACAATTAGTTGTGGACGAGAGAAGGTCGTTGATGTGAAGAAGAAACAATGTTGGTGCCAGAACTGCGCCCTGAGGCACTCCAGCATTAACTTGGTGAATGCTTGAAGAATGGCCGTTTACAATAACTGATATACGTCGATCAGATAGATAACTAAAGAGCCAAGTACAGAGTTTAGTTGAAAGACCATAGGAGGGAAGTTTATTAAGAAGTGCGGCATGCCCCACCTAGTCAAAAGCTTTGGATATATCAAGAGCAACGATCTGGGACTCACCTAGAAACTCGAGATTTATTCCAGCAGTGTGATACGAAGGAAAAAAGATCTGCTGTAGATCTTTTGTTGCGAAATCCATACTGCCTGTCATGCAAAATTTTGTGTTTGTCTAAATACTTAAGAATTTGTGAATTGATGAATTTTTCCATTACTTTACAAAGAACTGAGAGAATTGAAATTGGTCTATAGTTAGATGGAAGAGATTTAGATCCTTTCTTGGGAATAGGTTGAACACGTGCAGCTTTCCAGCTCTCCGGAAAGATACCTGTGTCGTAAGAAATTCGAAAGAGCCGAGTTAAGATTGGTGCAAATTCTGGAGCACATTTTTTAAAACGACTGCTGGTATGCCGTCCAGCCCAAACAATTTCTTGGTGTTAAGAGAAGAAAGGATGAGCTTAATGTGGGTGGCGGGCATTTTATTAGGAACTGGGGTAATAGCTGGAATTGAATGACGCGAGGGTCAAGGGTTGAATTGGCAGCAAATAGTTCTGCCTTTCCTTTAGCGGTAGAAATAATTTCGTCTTACAAAGTTAGTGGTGGAAAAGAACTGGTTCAAAAATTCCTACTTATGTTTTTCGCAAAGGACCAGAAAGATTTGCTGCCATTTGAACAAGAAAGAACTTTGTTATTAATACTCTTGTCGAAAGAGTCTTTGGCTTCAGAAATTGTTTAATTGTAGTAGTTTCTTGCTTTAATGCTGGCCTGTCGGTTTTCTGGACTAGAATCCTGTAGAAACTTCTTGTGAGCCTGAACTTTTAAAATTCTAGCTTTATCACAAGATTTGGAAAACCAGAGTTTGTTATTGGATTATTTGGGGTTCTTGATGGTGTGTGGAATAAAGGTTTTAATGCCCAATTGAATTGATTCAGTTAGTTGATTGCAAATTTCAGAAGGATAACGACAAGAAAAGCAGATGGAATCCCAGGGGTAAGTGGCGAAGAAGTCCCTCAGGCCATTCCAGTCGGCTGAGTTGTAGAGCCATACGGTGCGTGGTGGCATGCATTTATTTACCTCGGGATGTGCAAGGTAAGACATAGTAACTAAGCCACTTTTCACGGCAAATTGTTTCTAAAGGAAATTAAATCCTAGCAAAACCTTTTAGGTTTTAATTATTCATTATGCGTTTTCATAAAACGGGATAAATAATATAATTGGTTTTAGGGTAAAGCTAAAAATACCTAAAAACATAAAATGTCGATATTTTGTTAAGGTCTTTTTTTTACCACTTTTAACAACACAAAACGGAAGTGGTGACGCTAGACGAAAGCCAGGGGGCTCGCCCCCTCCAAATACAACAACAAAAGCATAGTACTAAAAAAATCGAAAGAAAAATACTGGGATGACATACAATGGAATTAGTGGTTTTACGTACCTGAGGGTTTTTTTTATTCTCAACATCTGTCTGATTCACATAGACACCCCCAAAAATTCCTGGACCCACCTTGGTCCACCTTTGTTCTTATTTTTAAACTTATAACAAAATATGATTTAAAAAACGTGTTTAGTTAGGTCATAATTAAAAAAAAAAAAGAACTTTTTATGGATAAAATGAAATTAAAATATAATGCTGGTTATAATATTTTATCAAAAGTAAAAACGAAGTCATTTTAACTAAAACGTATTAAAAAATGTAAGATAATTTTAAAATTAAACTGATAATTTAATTAAACGATCCGTAACAAAATAATTTTCTTTGTTATATATGGTTTAATTTAAATTATTTTCCTAATTACTCTTTCATTCTGCGGGAAAAAAAATATTCTAGTTTTGCACTTCTTTCTTCTACGGTAAATTACATAAATATGGCTTTTTCAAAACTGAAAAATGCTGTTGAAAAAATTTAATGGGATTGTGTGACTGGAGGCTATGGGTGATACGGTAAATTTGTATTTTTAGGTACCCATTGTATCTAAATTAGTTAATAGAATATTAAAAAAGTAAAAATCGAAATCCAATAAAAAGGAAGAAAAAGCAACAAAGAGCTTTTAAAAATTGAAGTAAACGTTGTTTTTTTTTGATAAAGTAAACACAATAATGCGTTAGAGATTTTTCCTTAAAATACAGTGACGGGGTTATATTTCTTTTTACGTCTTGTTTATTAAATACAATGGTTACTAAATTTTTAAACTGCGAATAACTAAATCAAGTCACTGTAGAACAGGGTGGCCGTCCATGTTTTGAGCCATTTTGATCGTTACAAATAAAGATATAACGATGCGGTTTTACAAAAAATAAGCTATAAAATATTCACAAAATAATAGTGGCAGTAAGGCTAGATATGTTTTTTTGCATTTGTTAATCTTTTGTTTTTTATTAGAACTACTTTCTATGGCTCTTTATAGTTCGTTTTTGGTCCGCAGTGATCAGAATAATTCTTAAAAATGTGGTTTACAGCAGGAGTCACCAACTACTTTCATTAGGGGTCCGTTTTAAAAAATAACATGACCGTCGCGGTCCGGAAAGCAAAAAGACCCCCGGACGGGAAGCGGTTGGGGATGGCGCGTACTCTTCCCTCAATCCTCGCACTCGTCGCTGCTTGCCTTTACTCGCCATACACCACGATTACTAACGATTTTGCTTTCGTAGGCGAGTCGACTATAACAAACATTTATTACCGCGGTTAAAACCATTGAAAATCAGTTAATAGCCTAAAATTGATGAAAGACAGCGCGGAAAAAATGAAATTGCGTACTCAACAAGGTCCGCACAAACTAGGTGGACAGTCCGAATCCGGACCGCGGTCCGCCAGTCACTGTTAAAAAAAATACACTTACTATAGGAAAATTACAAATTAAAGCTAATACGCCTAATTATTTTTACATATTTACCTGACAGGAATCCTTTTGCCCAGTTGCTGGATAACCTGCGCAGAGCATGTTATCCGAAATCATTTTGACGAGTAGTTTGTTTTTCGACATTCTTCGTTGCTCAATACAGGTACATTTACCTCCTGTAAAATACACGACGGTTTTCCATCTTCTTTTAGTGTTCCCCAGCCAGCAGCAGTAGCAATCCGACCTACGTAGTCTTCTGCAAAAAATAATTTATACAACGTGTGTTAAGTTCGCACCATATGAAAAACTTTTTATTAATTATTTTACGAAAAAAGTTGTTTTTATTAAAAGTTTTGCATATCCTAAAACCTTAAAAGCAATTATCAAATATTAATTTTTGCAGGGGTGTACGAGGTGTATCAAAAAACATTAATTTGGCTCAAGAGAAAATTACCCTTATATTTTATAATATCAAAAATGTTTATAAGGAAATGATGTTTAGAATTAAAAATACCTTTTAAATAGGCAAACCAGTTTATTTAAAAAACTATTTTTACCATTTTTTCAGCGATAACGCGCGTTTTCGTGACTTGACGCTGTTTTGTCAATTCCTAAGCTTTCTTTACGTTTTACAATTCGAAATAAATAAGCATTTATGTACAAACTTAAATTTTCACCAATAAAACACATAAAAAATTATTTAAAAAGTTTTTCTTGAAAACAAAACATTTTGCATATTTAAATAATAATATTAATCCCAAATAATTTTTCTTTATAAAAATTTTCAATATTATGAAAAATAGCAGTACTTTCCTCTTGAGCAAAATTAATGTTTTTTGACATACATCGTATACCACTGAAAAATATCTGATGACTAAATTTTAGGTTTTAGACCATGCAACACGCTTTATATATGAGGCATCTAATTCCAAAACCCACTATACTCATTTTTATAGTGTTTTTCGTTTTTAGCAGTTTCTTATATATTTTTTAATACACATTAACTGAACAAAAATGTAAGCTTCAAACTCCACCATAAATGCCTTAAAATGTGTTTTGAATATCTCGCTTAGATCCAAACACCTCTATAAATTTTGACATTAAGATTCAATTTCCACTATAATGCATCTGACCAATCATGGGCACAAGTATTATACCACATGACCAGTAGGTGACGTTTTCTCTTCTAAGCGAAGTTGTTGGTTATGTCGTCGGGATTGTCGCATTTCATTTTGTTTTGTGGTTTTAAGCAGGTCGTTAGTAGTAACTGTGTTTTAAAAATACAACAAATGGATAGTTTTATTATTGAAACACCTCCTAACCAGGCGAGAAAGAGAATGCGGCAGCCGGAAACTTGGAAGAAGACCATTAGTCGCCGAAGAAGGTATGATTCTTTGTTTAGTTTCTTTTTACCACGATTTTAGTTCATTTCGTTGCTTTCAATTGCAGATATGTTGCCAAAGAATTACCTACGTATCCAAAATGTAAACATACAAAAGGGGCTTTCAAATGCAGAGAATTACGAATGCAAGATATTATTTTTTTCATTCTAGGTTTTACCATAATGAAACAAAAATTAAGCAGGATAATTTTATTATTAAATACTGCCGTATCAAGGGTTCTAAAAAGTTAAGGAAGAATCTAAGACCAACAGATCACTTACATTTAAGTACAGAGTTTTAAACCAAGCGAAAAAACTTATTCCAGTTTGCAGACAAACATTTCTTGGGGTCCTTAATGTTAAAAAAGATAGAGTACATAGGGTCTTACAGAGATTTTTTAAAGGCGATGGACAAATGCCAAAAGAACGACGGGGGAGACCATCGTAGTAATACAAATTTGGAAAAAGAAATGCAGTCAAATCGTTTATTGAATCCCGTACTGTGAGTGAGCCCCATTATTGTAGTGGTAAAAGTATTGTCAGAGTATATTTACCACCAGAACTTAATATTAAGAAACTGTGGAGAATCTACAGTGAGCCTGAGCGAATCAACCCAGTTGTAAAGGAATGCTTTTTCAGAAGCATTTTTAATACCCGTTACAATATAGGGTTTGGTAGTCCTAGAACAGATGCTTGCTCAACATGCTTGGAATTATTAGAACGTCTTAAGAAAGAAAGTAATGAGCAAATCTGCTATTATTACTGCTAAAAGAGTGCACAAACTTAAAGCAAGCGCATTTTATGATATTCTCCTAGAAAAAGAGAAGGTTTAGTCACCATGTCATTCGACTGTCAAAAAATATGACACTCCCTAAGATGCCTGATTCATCAGCCTACTTTAGCAGCCAGATAAATTTTTACAATTTTACAATAGTTGTTGGGGACTCAAAGACCGTATTAACAAAGGAAAACGTATTTTCATACTGTTGGGCCGAATATGACAAACCAAAAGGGAGTAACGAGATCACTACACTTTTTCACAGATTAACGCATACAGATCTAACCAATATCGATACAATTCGGCTTGTAGCAGATGGATGCGGAGGTCAAAATAAAAATAAGACTGTAGTGTGCATGCTTTTAAAGTGGCTTTATGCTGCCAACACCGGCATCATGAAAAATGTGGAATTCGTTTTTCCTGTGGTAGGTCACTCCTTCATTCCCCCTGATAGAGTATTCGCCCAAGTAGAGAAAGTGTTACGGAAGAAAAATACAATAGTGACGCCAAAAGAATACATGGATGTCATAAGTAATTTTGCTACAGTCTACAATTTCGCTACTGATAGGATCAGTCTTTACAACTTTAAGCAAAACGCAGAGCAAATCTTAAAACCACCTGGTAGTTGGTATTTTAGATTTAATCCAACAAAACGACTTTTTTGAACAAGACAAAAAATAATGTGTCTGTGCGAGGAGAAGAATCTTACAGGTGTAAAATAGGAGAGCCAAAATATGTTACAAAAAAGGTGTTTCTCTTTCTTCAAATTCTCCAGCGCTTCTCGATATAGGAATCAAAATTAAACAACAGAAACTGAATAGCATTGATAACCTTTTAAAAAAACATAATGGGAAACAGATTTTAAGGAAGAATTGGACCTTTTCATTAAAATTAGAAGCGCCAATGCTGAAAATCCAGATGTTGATGACCAAGACAACTGCGAACCTCTTTGTGATGACGGCTTGCAAGTTTCACAGTATTTTTGTATTTTTTACTAACATTTGTTCAAACTTTAATAAATATTTTTCATAACTTGCTTCTAATAGTTTAATATGTTTCTTTTGTCGCAATCAAAACCCAACATAAAAATGCACAGTAGGTTCAAAATCCACCATAATCAAAAGTTAAGAACAAAACCCACTATGGGACAATTTTGTTACTTGTTTACAAGTTTAACAGAAATTTTATCATTAGAAAATTAGGTTCTTCATTTTTTGAAATATGGCCATCTATTATTTTATCAAAAATCAACCTAACAGCTCATTAATTTCACCCTTTATCAAATTTTCTGTTCTCCTGAAAAGTAATCTTATATAAACATAGTGGGTTTTGGAATTAGATGCCTCATATAGACTTGTTTTCGTAAAATTAAAAATAACAAAGTTTTCATATGGTGCGAACTTAAGTAGAAATATAACGTATTTAATTGAAAAAACACATACATTAATGTATTTTAAAGAAATTTTTTGTTACATCCTGTAACTTGAAAATTAATATTTGTAAATTTGAAGTATATATTAATAAAAACAAAAAAATATAGCAATTCTTTGTTTTGAGAGCAAAGAATTTCAAAGCATATAATTATTACTAGCTTTTACCCGCGGCTTTTCACGCGTTAAATTTGGAGTAAAACTTATTCCCTATGCCCTATACCATGAAGATTTTGAATGGTATTATACATATAAACCTTTCTTTTGGATTGGATGAATCTAAGCATACATAGGACTTTGTTTTATACTATGTATTTATTAAAATTTACATTTGATAGAATATAGAAACACTTTTATTAAAAAATACGAAATTCTTCATTTGTCTAATAAATAAAAATTTTAAAAACTGTCTTGTCCGTATAATTTTAAAAACCTTAAATATTATTAAAATTGCAGGGCAGTATAAATAATTATAATTGTAAAAAGCAGGTCTTGCAAAAATCCCAAACATCCCTTGACGATTTTATCATTTACTTGAAAAACGTAAAATTTTTGAATGTACATTTCTTAATAAATTACTAATTCCAAAAAGCTAGTTCGAACTATGTCATACGATTGTGAATATAGGTGAAATTCCTAAACATATACAGTGTGTTCCAAGCTAGCTGTTAAAAATGGACCAAACAGTTTTTAATTTTAAATCAATATTTTGGAAAATTGGTCGCATTGTGAAAAACTAATAAATAAACAAAATTTCTTGAATTGGTAATACACAAAGCGAGTAATACAGATACTCATACTATTATATACAGGGTGTTTCAGAACTATGGGATCAAACTTTTAGAAGTTATTCAGAGCAACAGTAGAAAACATTTAAGTATAGGGACCCATGTCCGAAAAAGTGTCACTACGGCACTACGGCCCTAAGACGCGTTAAAATTTAGAAAGACAATGAATTGCCTAAATAGAATTTAATCCATTTAATCTTTGCCTTTTGTATTACAAAAGGTAGTTACAATTTACAAGTTAAATCACCGAACATTGTTATAGGTAACAGTGTGAAAATACCCAAGAGTATTTTTTAAAATATATCACAACAGTATAAGTAAATAATGTAAAAAATTAAATTAAATTAATTAAATGTAAAAAAAAATATATATATTTTAACCTTTATGTTTAACTTTAAATTTTGATATAAAATTTAGCTCTTAGACTTATACAATCTTGTGATATTATAAAAATTAAAATACTTTACTTCTGGGCTTTTTTATATTCATAACTTACCCTCAAAGGAAAATTTTTTAAATTTCTTAGTTTCAGTTTTCCCAAAATTCCGCCTTAAACTTCAAAAATAAATGTTTGTTCCATTTGTCCTCTTAAGAGAGACACCTATCCTGGGACACACTGTATATTAAAGAAAAATATAAGACTGTTTTTATCGTTGTTACATTAAAAACAAAAATCTTTAAAAAAATACACGATTTAAATCAAATTACAATATTTTTTTTAAATCACCATATAAGAGCTGGTCCTAGCAATATTAAACGAATAACTAAGTCATTTACTAATTAATGACTAACCCACTATTTTATTAACAGATATGGATTTTAAATCCCTAAATAGCTAAATTTCTGGCCAAAAAAATCATTTAAATATCTAAAAGCCCAAATGATTGTTTGAATTATCATGAAAATAATTAAAAGCTATTTGGTAAAAGTGTTAAAGCTAAGTTAGATTTGCACGGTAGCATATCGGGTCCTTAAAAAATTGAGGGTTTTAACAAAATCGTTAACAAATGTAAGTTTAAACCCTGTAATTTAAAGACCGCAAAATATATTTAATAAGCATTACTGATGCTATGTTATATTTTTTTATACTTACCCTTAACTTTTGGTAAGCACACAGGTTTAATATGTTGAGTAATGGGAACCTTATCATTAAGTCTTAGGAGAGCTATATCATTGTCAAAATTCAAAAAGCTAAATGCTCCAGCAAGTGCTCTTAAAACAAATCTTGATTCTGATCTCTTAGAGTCGTCACATCTGTCATGTTCACCAAAAGTAACTTTAATCATAAACCACATAAATCTAAAACAGAAAATAGGTAGATAACTTAATAGATAAATCCTATCGCCCAGCCTAGCCAGTTCAGGTCACAAGTCTCAAAAAGCAACTAGTATAACTCAATAAATGGATGAATACAGAAAAAGCCAAAATAACCCCTGGATGGGCACTACGAGAATACAGTAAAAAGCATAGGAATCAGGAATTTGATTGGTTTGAAGCGCCACAGACGGTCATGCAAAACTGTCATGGGGGTCATGGTTAATTTTGGTAAGTTAAATCTTTTTTTTCAATTTGCTTTATTTAGGAAAAGAAAGATTTAACTTAGCAATACTAATAATGACCCCTTCCTTTATTGAGAAATTTAAAAAAAAATAGATTTAACTAACCAGAACTAACAATGACCCCTCCCCCAAAGTGGCAGTTTTGCATTACTGCCTGTAGTGCTTCAAACCAATTAAAATCCTGGTTTCTGTGCTTTTACTGTAGTCTGGGCATTGTGTTGCCAGGTGCGTTACGAGGAATGTTCTCGTATGGTTCAAAAACTCCCCTTTATGCGGTATACTGGAAAAAATCTCTGTTTCAAAACTTTTTTGTACTTTTATATATTACCTTTATATAAAATTATCGCATTACTTTCTTCATTTATTTTTTGTCTTAGAACATTTATCTATTAGAAGTAGCGCACCGCTTGGCCAGCAAACAGGGATGCAAGAGAAAAAGAAAATAAAAGATTATAAGAGCCAACCTCTTCAAAGGTATACACATGGGCGCCGCGCCGGCAGGGAGGTGCAAGATGGTCAATGGAATAGAGTATATCATAGGAAAAAGTTTTTGGTAAAGACCTTTTTTTTTATTTTTGGACTTTATTTTTCCCCAAAAAAAAAGGGGTAGGGCAAAATGGCCGAAATATGTATGGTATGAAAAAGTATTTCCGCGTAGAAGATCTTTGTTTTTGCTACTCAAAATCTTGATTGTACTTTACATATTTTGTTTTGCCTTCACTGTTTTTTGCACCCACTAAAAGTCATCCTGTCGGCGCCCATGGTAATGCACCTACTAAATACCAAGTATAGTATACCCCGTTTTTACTTCAAAAAATCCCTAATGGGAAAATTTTCGATCCCTGGCCACACTTGTTGACTGGTTACACAACAGGGGGTCAATGTTATTAAAACCGCACAGTTTGTACAGTATTTAAGCCAAATTTTAAATGGTTCCAAATCGTACCTTTAGTTATAAAGTGGTACAAGTAAAAAATTTAATATTGTGAGCTTAAGTTGAGAAAAAATCAAAACTGTGTCATCTCTCTTCTAACATTGACTTGCGTTGCAATTGAAAATTTACAAATTGTAACCCAAGTTATTTATTACTAAAGATTTAATCTAATAGTAAATTTTCTTAGGTTTTGATCGGGACCCATAAATGTTTGTTCTTTTTCAGACTAGCATTTTTTAAAAAGATTTGGTATTAAATTAGGACCAACTTTTATGTCAATTAGTATTTTCCTATTTACTGTAAAAAGAAACTGAAAAAGTTAAAAAAAATAAACGGTTAACCTTGCCATTTAGAATTTTAATTTAAAATACTTATAATAATTTATTCTTACAATAACCCTGGAGAAATAAATTAATTTTTTAAAAGAAGGTATTCAACAAACTACGATATTTTATGTATTTTAAAAAATTATACCACCTTTTCTATTATTAAACGTTGTTCATACTATTTATAACAAAAATATGTTACAGGCAGGCGCGCAACTAGGATTTAAATTTTTGTTTTATTTAAAAAATGTGACACGGAACCAACAGCGACTGTTGGTCCCGTGTGTCCGCCCTAGGCTTATAATGAGAAGGCGCCCAAGTCATAAAATTTCTGACAAAAAAAAGTCGTTACTTTTCTCACAATCGATAAAGGTCTTTTGTTACTTAAACTTTCTGAAGAACAAAAAGGACCTTACTTCTGCAACATACGAAATGAGGTAAAAACGTGTTCACCTATTATTTCTGTCACTCTCACGCTTTTACCACCCCACCCCCTTCCCCCAATCACTATTTCACACTATTTCAGCGCCCTCCAATCTTCGCGCCCTAGGCTGCAGCCTAATTAGTCTAAAGGTTAATCAGGCTCTGGGGACCAACAGCGAACATACAGGGTGTTACAAAAACATGGACCATCGCTAGTGGGGTAATTCTTTACTAAAAATAATAATTAAAAAGTCCTTATGGTGAAAGTCCTATGCACATTGGTCCGGAAACGCATGGTTTCCGATATACAGGAAGTTAAAGTTTAATTTTTTTTCTATTTGTTTTAAATGACTTAAAAACCGGTGGTCACTTTTTACATTTTTTTAGCTTTAAGTCAATTGTGCATCGTACAAAAACAAGAGTTTTGAATAATATAATCATTATGTCTTTACGATTACTTTTTCATTATGCTGCCGAATGGGTACTTTGCACATTTTTATAAAATTAACCATATCTGCTAAGGAAAACCCTAAACGAAAAAATACCAAGAGGTAACTTTTGTGGCTTATGTAATAAGCTTCACAACTGGTGCATCAAAATTGGTAAAAGTCAGTGACGTACATAATTTTTCTCTAAATACATTTTTACAGTTACCCCGTACTCAAGCCACTGCCGCAGCTGTAAGCAGATTTTTACAATGCACTTTATTAATACACTTTAAAGTTCCAAGTTTCAATAAAATCGTTTAACTGGCTTTTAGGTCATTTGAAGAAAATTGAAAAAAATGACTGTATATCCGAAACCATGCGTTTCCGGACCCATGTGCATAGGACTTTTTTATTATTTTTTAGCAGAATTTTTTAGAAGAATTACACCACAAGCGATGGTCCATGTTTTTGAAAGCACCCTGTACATGTACCTAATACCATTGGCGTAAAGAAGAAACACTTTGGTAAAGAAAATTTTTATTTCAGAATTTGAGTGAGTTAAATCAAATTTTATTAAGAAATATGTATTAGATTTTATAAAATTATCTATATTTTTTTAAACTATCGCCAATTAATTTTTTTACTCTACAATTTTTTTATGCGAGAGAGAAAATGCAGACATTTTTGCAAAATTTAAGATTTGTCAATAAAATTTACAAATAGAGAATTTGCTTTTAAAATTTTTGATTTTTTTTTGGAAAAAAAATCTACTTTTTTTCGCAAATTCCAAAATTTAAATGTTCTTTAACAAAGTGCTTCTCTTACGGCCAATAGCATCTGGTATATAATGTGTATTGTGTAGGTCCCACTTCTCAGTTTTTAGATAGAATAGTTTAAAAATCCTATTTGCGCCTCAAGTTACAGATACATAATAAACAATATAACTTTTAAATTATAATTCTACATTTATAAACTAAGTAAAAAAGTGTATACTATTTATTCCATTTAAAATGTTACTCAATTATATTTTAAACACGTAAGACATTATAGACCCCGTAAAGTAATTTTACATATGACTTATTATTTAATCAATTTAGTATAATTTGTTTATTTAAAAGATACATTAAATCTTACCCTTGACACAATGAGCAGCTGTTAATACATAACGATCATTAATAAGCATTCCCCCACAATAAAATCTGTTAAAGTATGATAACCTAGCCATCCATGGAAACTCATTTTCTTGGGTAGGTTTGCCACCAACTATCCTGCTATTTTCATTTCTTTCTCCGCATGCTAAAAATTAAATATACAGGGTAAGCAATTAAACTTGTACACTTTTTGACTAATAATACCTTTTTATCTGTTGCGCATATCTTTTAATTTTTAAAGGACTAATAGGTAGATATGTTTTCTCTAGGTTTGCCAATTTTGTTCAAATAGATTTAGACAGAACTGGACTTACGGGACTTTTGTCAAAATACTGTATTTGTTCGTTGCAAAGGAAATCTGATTGAGTTACAATTAAGCTAATACGTTTTGCTTGTAGAC
Organism: Listronotus bonariensis; assembly: GCA_014170235.1. Lineage (NCBI taxonomy): Eukaryota > Metazoa > Arthropoda > Insecta > Coleoptera > Curculionidae > Listronotus > Listronotus bonariensis. The sequence continues at coordinate 128,436 of JACEGR010001944.1, read as the reverse complement.
AAACTACGGGAAATGATTCAGTAAAAGCGAATCTGTCAACAATTTGAGAATTATTAATAATTTTGATAAATAATTCTCTTATTTTAAGTGTCCTTTAAAAATCGAAAATGTGACGCTACCATGGTTACTGAGTTGGATGCTGACAAAACTTAACAGTAAATTAATTTAAAATAAACGTATTAGTCTAATTGTAGATATTTTTTTTGCAACGAAGTTTAATGCAACATTTTGGAAAAAGTCCAGTCCAGTTTAAATCTATTTAACCAAAACTGGAAAACCTAGGAAACCAAATCTACCTATAAGCTTGTTTCCTTACTTTTTGGCTGTCAATTGTTTATTTTATTATCAATACTGACGAAACTTGGTAGGGTTGTTATGATAACAAAAATATACATATTACCTAATGGATAAACTAAAGGTAAATAAGTAAAAAACATGTGAAAGCTATCACGACTTGCGGTTTTACCGGAAATGATTGGTCATTTTGATTTTTAAATAAAACACCCTGGTATTTTTTAATTTTCTTGGCTCTACATGTCATTTTAGGTTACACTAATTGTTTACCTTAATTTCAATTTTTTTATCTGGAATGTCATTATCATTCCTAACTTACTTTCAGAAAAATACAAATCCCATTTTATCTATTTAAACTGTTTTATTGGGGGACGTCAATTCTTGAATTTGGGAGCAAACATTTTGTTGTCAGTTTCACCCCTGAACTGCAACCCTCAAGCAGGGTGAGACTCACTCCTGAAATCTTAAATGGAAAGAGGGGTCGAGTAATACTTTGTTTTGAAGGTCTCTTGACGCTGATTACAACTGCCAAGTTTGAAGTCTCTGCTATTATTTCCATTGATATGACAGCTTGTCAAAATTTTTATTTCAATTTTTTTAATTTTTAATATTAAATTACCTGTAAGAACAAGCTACTTTAAACTTAGGGGATATGATAAGCGTTAAACGATCTTTAAAATGAGATATTAATTGAGAGGTGTGACTCACCCCTAAATTTTAAGGGTGAATCGCAACTTCGCCAGAAAAATTATTTGTTATGTAATTTTGAAGATCGTTTAACCCTTATTGTGTCCTCTGACTTTAAACAAACTTGCTCTTACAGGTAATTTAATACTATATATTAAAAAAATATAAATCAAAATTTGGAAAAGCTGTCATATCAACGGACATCATTTCAGAAACTTCAAACTTGGCAGTTGTAATCAGGGTCAAGAGACCTTTAAAATAAGATATTGCTTAACCCCTTTTTTCATTTAAAATTTTGGGAGTGAGTCTCACCCTGCTAGACGGTTGCAGTACAGGGGGTAAAAGTGGCATAAAAATGTTTTTCCCTAATATCAAAAATTGACGGGTCCAAGCGTTTTCCTTAAATGACCTAGGGTGCACAAAATTAGCTGTTTCGTTTTAATTAAAATTTAAATTTATTAGCTCTTTCCTGATCTATTGTGTATTAACAAAAGTATTAATATTTTCTTTAATAAGTGATCACTAGCAAAACTAAAAAAATTAAAGATGAAGCTAAGGTTAGAGATCCAACAAGATTTGCTAGATTGTATAAATACAATGTCTCCATGGATGGACTGGCTATACCAGTAAAATTTAGAATTAGGAAGTTTTTATTCCTTAAAATTTTTGCTTTGTCTAAAATGCTAAAATCTATATTAAAAAATGCCCCATGATATACAGGGTGATTCGAAATCACGAAAACATTATGTTGAAACATGAAAAAATTGGAAAAATATATTTTTGGAATAACAATTATTAGAATAAAAATAATTAATTTTACTTTTTAAATGCAAACATTATTAGGTTACTATATAGATTTATTAAACTAGAAGTTAAAATTTATATTACGTTTTCATGCTAGTTAAATAAGCAATTAAAAAAAAATTATAACGGACTTTTTATTTTCCAAAACACAATTTTCTTAGTTTTAAATCTGCCTGTATATCAAAAGGCAATTTTTTAATGATTTTATTCTAAAAAACCTTTTTTTTATTCAATGGTAAAACATATTTTTTTTTAGTTTTTTTTTCACGTCAACCTTAATTTTTCCTAGACCAGTAGAAAAAAAGTTTATTATATATATAATTTTTTTTATTTTTCGAAGTTATAAATTCGCGACTTTGATTTTTATTAAAACTTTTGGCCTTTCAGATGAAGAATTTTTTTATAAAAAATAGTTTTTTTATTATTAAAAATATAGAATTATAGATATAGGTAGTTAAGTCTATCCGTGGACACACTATATACATATGTAGAATAAGATTTCATAAAAAAAATAACAATATGAGAGATTTATTATATCATTATTTTTATTACCAGCATCCTAATAATGTTCAATTTTTAAACATTGAAATAAATTCTAAAATTTATTTATATTTTTAAAAATTAAAAACATTTTTTATAGGGTAAAAACATTGTGGAACAATAATCTAAAAGGATTTCTAAATTTTAGCCTTATTGAACCACAGAAAAACAAAAATTTAATTTTATTTTTTAAAGTGATCTAAATTTACTTAAATACTTTAAGAATTACAAAGCTTTGACATTTTTTTCAAAATTTAGGGATAATACGGATAATCTAATCTCTATACGAAATAAATTGGACAATATTTTTTTATTAGGAGGGTCCAGTTTTTAAACTACAACATAACTTTTAATTCTAAACAAGTTTTCCAAATACCATTTTTTTCCAGGTTCAAAAATAAAGGTAGTTATTTGTGTATTTTGGTAAAGGCAAATTTTATCGCTTAAAATATCTAAATTTCATATTATATCCAAATCTTCACTAGTTTAATAGTTATTTGTTATACGAAAACGTAGATCTACTGTCTTAGAGTAAGTAAATCTACGTTTTCGTATAACAAATAGCTATTAACCTAGAATAGATTTGAATGTAATATGAAATTTATATATTTTAAGCAATAAATTTATTAAAATTATGATTTTTGATGATGTAACATATCAATTTGTTTTAATGAGTGAAAAATCTTGGTGAGTTACCTATTTGTTTCTTTAACTTAAATTGTAAATACCTTTTAAAAAAACGATTTTGTTAAAAAACAGTAAGCCCTTTCTTGTAGAGCATTAAATTCTCTTTAAGAATATATGTTGCTTTTTCCTATGTATTTATTTTTTTTGTTAGTTACAAAATTTCAAAATAAAGAAGGTAAATATTAAAAATATATCAATATTTAAAGCTCGATTATTCAAAATCGGTTCGTCTGGCGAAACTTTTCAAAAAAGACGTTTTTGTAGGCAATTTAATTCTCTAAAGATTATACGTGCACATAATTTTAAATTTATTTTAAATCGATAGTTGGGAAGCTCTGACGCCAAAATGAAAGTACAAATAAAAATCTAAATTAACAGAGAGGGACCTCTTAATATTAACCTTAATCAAAATTTTACGATATTTTCTTTTTGTCACCCCAAACAATATTTTTGATATATTTTTCAACAAAAAAAACAAAAGTCGATTTTTTGGCCCAGTCTCATGTATATATCGTTGGCTTTAAATTTATGAATTTAGTAATGTTATGAAAGTGATATGGTTCTTTTTGATTTTTTTTCTAGGTCAAAAAAGAAACCAAAAATATTAAATTTGGAGCCCTCTATTTAAAAAGATAAATAAAATCAAATTTTTATTTTTCTAAAAGTAAGCAAAGTATAAGAAGTAGTTTAGCATTTTTTTACACTTTTCCTCGGCCCATGGCAACCTCCCTCAGAAAGTCGATATGACCGCACCTGATTGGCAAGACGTTGTTTTAAAAATGCTGTATTCTGATCGACAAAAAATGGACTGTAGAATCCAAAAACCAAAAAAAAACAGAAATATACAGAAAAAATTTTCAAAAATTTCGGATGAAACCGAAAGTTGTAAAATATTATCATATATATTATGCATAAAACTTACTTTTTGTTAGTTTAAACAATACTATTAAGTTTTTTTAGTGTCAAAATAAAAAGAAAAAAATGGTAGTCGGAAAGTAAAATCGTGGATACCCAGTATTTCAAGTAATTTAATTATCTTTACAAGTTTTAGGAAAAAAAATACACTAATATTATTTGTTAACTAAATGGTTATCATAAATGCATGCACTAAAAAATAATTTACTTATCTACAGACCGTCCATGGATTGGGTTTACAAGAGGACAAATGGATCAAAAATTTCATTTTCGAAAAAAAAGTTATTCTTCATATAAATTTTTGCTTGTAAAAAAATACGATTTATGCAGGAAACTATTATTTTCTCCTAGAGTAAACCACCTTTATTTGGAATAATGTTTGTAATCGATATAAACAATAATACAAAATTTTATTCAACTCCATAATTTGGCAAACACGTCTTTATAAATTTGGTTTACAGGTGAAATATTGTATAACCAGAACTAACCACAGTTTTATGAAACTTTTTAATACCCCTGGAACGTTAATAAAGTCATTGAAAATGCATCGAAAAATAAAACTTTTGGTCCATTTGTCCTCTTGTAAACCCCATCCGTGGACAGTCTGTATAATTCTATTCCAGTTTCAGTTAAATAAAAATGTAAGTTGTTTAAGAATTTTTTGAAATTTTCTTAGCTATAATAAAGCTTTTTTTTATTGTTTTTTTTAGTTTATTTCCTGAAATAAGGGAGAGTTCAATGATACCAAGCGTCTTACAAATGTAACCTGTAACTGGAACAAGGTAAGAATGCAGTTTGTAATAGATAACTTATTTTGTTACGCATTACAGCTTGACAAAAATATCTAAAACAAAAAGTAACACAAAAAAAATGCGAAATCGAGCTATTATTAAGTCTGATTAATTCCGTGAAATTTGTAAATGTATTATGTGTAATTATAAGTTTTTATGTGAAATATTAACACCTTAATTGACTTGTCCCGAACAGAGTTATTCTTTGACGAAAGGTTCCAACATGTGTGGATATAGCACAGTCCACTATAAAAGTACCTATTGAACAGCTTTAATTATAGACACGCGTGTATAATTATAATAAAGTGACCACATTTTCATTGGAATAAAGGTAGACAAATGGGATGAAATGAGAATTACAATTTAATTATATACGGGGTGTTTCTAAACAAACGAATATAATTTAGGACGTAATTTTTTGTTCAAAACAAAGCGTAGTTTGCTTTATAAACATGGGGTTAAACGTTAACCATTAGGGAGATATCAGGAAAAATTAAAATCAAAATTGCCTTAAAATAAAAAAGGTTTTTTATTTGAAGTACCAAGTACTGTAAAATAAAAAATATTGCCGATACCCTAATAGATAGATATATAGATTTTTTTTATAAAATAATATGTTATAATTTTATTATTTTTAATTAAAAACTGGTAAGTTTAATTAAAAAAATATAGGAGATAAATTAGTTTCTAAATAAATCAGGCAACAGGATCAAGGCCAAATACAAAAAAAAAAAAAGAAATACATTTACATATACAAATTCAAAAGATGAAGTTAGCACAGGCGTAATCCAGAAAGCGGTACTTCAACTTAACAACTGTAATAAAACCATCCACATTTGATGGCAAGGTACCATGGGTTACCTATATTCAAAAATTTGCTGCTGCTAATAGTAATAAGTGGAGTTTTTCGGAGAAGGCACGAGCTCTAGTACTTGCCCTCCGAGTTGAAGCCATGGAAGTATTAAAAATATTCCCGAAAAGAAACAAAATGACTAGAATCAATTATAATGTTCCTAGAAATAAGATTTGGCGAACCACACTTGCAGAAAGTTTACAAGGCGCAGTTGCAAGGACAAAGACAATAGTACAATGAAAGTTATCCATAGTACGAAGCGAATATAATACGTCTAGTTAATTTAACGTATCCATCGTACCTAAAAGAAATTAAGCAAGAATAGGCGGTAGGCAGTTTCATTGAAGGATTGCGGGATCCGGATATAAAACAAGCATTACGAATGGCCAGACTAAAAAACATTTTAGAAGCTCTTGCCAGCACACTACAGTTTGAAACGGCTTAGAAGAATTTATGCATCAATTTCATATTCCAAAGTTTAACTTTTTAAATTGATTCGTAAAAAAATAAAGGGGGGCATTAAAGATGTGCACTCCACACCACACCTTTTAGTTCGCCTGGCAGGTACTTATGCTTACTGAAAAAGCCTGTCAATTTTTTTGGATACCTTACTATGAATGAACTAAATTCTAGAAAAATTTCAAGCTTACAGCGCCAAGTTTTTTTTTAACTTTCAAAAATATACAGGTTAATGATGTGCAGGGCTGATGCTTGCCAGGTGATAATTGTCGTACATACTTAGCATGCTATGACTCATCACTATACAAAGCGCATTCATAATTTTTAAATGTAGTGACGCATAAACTAAAAGAAGTAATGGCGATATTTATGGTAAGTTGATCTTTGGTTTAGCTGATTTCGCATTTACTACAATGCATAAATGTATAATAAATTAAATTTTCGAAAGTCCTAGGTAAGTGGTCTAAGTGCCAAAATTAAAAATTCCCAAAAATCAAAGAACAAAGAAAATATTATACTGCTGGACATACAGTATCTTTAACTTTAAACTTCGTTTGCAGTCGCTAGAGTAAATTTGACACTACGATTTTATTGTGGATTGTGGGATATTGGTGCTGTCACATAGAACATTTTGTAGGACAAAAAACAAAAATTTATATTTTGGCACTTAGATCACTTAGCTTTAGAGCGTGAAAAAGTTGTTATAAAATGTATTTTTTTAAATGGTATTTAGTATTCTTAATAAAAACAGCATTTTTTAACGATTGTCGAAAAATCGAAAAACTAAATTTCCGTTTACACTTACTGCATTGGCATGAAGAAGGAGGTGTATCGTGTCTAGGTGGTGGATAATTTTGTCGGTTATTAAAGATTTTCAAAGCCGATGTGTTAGCTGGTGAGGATGTCTAAAAATTTAAAAGAAAATTATGAATTAATAAATTAAATTTTTCAAAAGTATTTACGTAAAAAACAGTATTAAAAGTAATTTATAGGGTATTTTTATGAAAAACCTATTAAATTTACATGGTGAATCCCATAACCATATCACACAATACATACATATACATATACAGTATCCGTCAGATATATGGACGCAAATGGATTTTTTATTTATTACACATTTCACAAAAAAAAATTGTTCTTGATAAAAGTTGTTGCTTCCTTTTAAACTTAAAATACAACTGCCAAAATTAAAATGTCTTTATTTGCATACCGTGGAGATACAAAAATATGAAAATGGTTCAAGAGTAAAGTACCCTTATTTCTCAGAATACATTCAAATATTATTTGGAAAAAGTATCTTAAGGTCACAGCCACCTATCTCAAAAACAATTTTTTCTTAATTTTTGCTATTATTTTTACGCTACCCTGTATTCGAATGAAAACGATGCACTTTAATCGTCAACCTTCTATCGGATATAATTGATATGTAATGTGAAACTTTAGTTTTAATAAACAACAAACCAGAAAATACCTTAATAAAAATAAGTTCTAGCAAATACTCATATTTTGCGTCCAAACAGAAAAAACGTAGTTAAATTTGAAAAATGTATTAACAAATAACCCGAACATTAAAAATAAGTGAAAACGTAAATTAAAGCCTCAACCCAAAATTATTCTAAGTAAACTTTTCCAAATAAATTGTATTAACTTATAACCTGAAAATTAAAGAAATATTCAAATCTTTCTATTTGAAAAAAAAATCAACGATTTTATTCCGCCCCTTTTTTCATGTTCAGGTTATAATTACTTACAATTTATTTAGAATAATTTTGAGTTAAGGCTTTAATTTACGTTTTCACTTATTTTTAATGCTCGGGGTATTTGTTAATACACTTTTTCAAATTTAACTACGTATTTTTTCTGTTTGGACGCACAAATATAAGTATTTGCTAAAACTTATTTTTATAAAGTTACTTTCTGGTTTGCTGTTAATCGAAACTGAAGTTTCACATTACATACCTATTATATCCGATAGAAGGTTGACATTAACAGCATTTACACCGAAGGTATTAACCGCGCTACGGGACGCGCGATTATGCGGTCGATTGAACGAGCGCAGGGATTTAGACAAATAAAATCGCCGCGAATTGAATATACACAAAGGGTTTTACGCGCGCGATTGAACGAACTTTTTAATTCGCGCGGTTAATACCATACGTGTAAAGGCCGCTATTTTACATCGTTTTCATACAGAGTAGCGCAAAAATAATAGCAAAAATTAAGAAAAAATGGATTTTGAGATAGGTGACATATTTGACACCTACATTTAATTTGAGATACTTTTTCCAAAATAATATTTGTATGTATTCTGAGAAATAAGGGTACTTTACTCCTGAACCATTTTTATATTTTTGTATCTCCCCGGTATACAAACAAAGATATTTCAATTTTGGAAGTTGTATCTTGATTTTAAAAGAAAGCAGTAACTTTTATAAATAATAATTTTTTTGTGAAGTGTGTAATACAAAAAATCCATTTGCGTCCATATATCTGACGGATACTGTATAATATATACAGGATCTTACAAATTCGAGGGGCACCATTGGTATCTCGAGGTAAGAGATAAAGGTTTGATTAAATTGGGGCAAAGTTGCGCATAACATGGGAATAAAGCTTAACAATATTCAGTTTCAAACATTTAAAGATTTGCAACCGGTTCGGAATTATTCAGAAAAAAACATTTTGTTCCGTTTTCTTATTTTATTTGAAGATATGTTTTAAAACAAAAATAACTCATTTTTATCGCCACTTTTTCATAAAGGATGTCATTTAATTTAAAATCCGACGTTTCCTGTTTGAGCTATCATCATCAAATTTGTTTATTTTTTTAATAAGCGGAATATTTGGTTTTAAAGTCATATAATTAATTACTTATATATAATATACGTTTGGAAGAGAAAAATAATTTACTATTTTACTATCAATACAGGTAACGATTTTTTCCCAACGATCGGCGAAATTTTCATTTGAAGGTAAGTATGCATCATTTTTTAACACTACATATTATTATTCTTTTTTATTTTTTTATTTATAATTTAACCAACAAGCTACAGAAGTTAATGTCATTTACATACACTTACTTATACGTATTAAAATATTATATATTTAATAAAATGCCTGTACTAGCGTGCGGAAAAGTCCACTTTTCCGCACGCATTTAGTTTGGAAAGTGTTACTTTTCCGCACGCCGTGCGGCAAAAGTTACTTTTCCGCACGGCGTGTGGAAAAGTAAAAATAAGTTAAAAATGTATATATTCAATTGCAACACAAAAAATCAAATTATATTAGGCTAAATAAATAGATGTTTTAGATAAAAATTTCATTATCTCAGAAATACGTATAAGTAAACGTCAGACTAGACTACACAAGTAGAATTCGACTTTATACCTTAATTTTTATAAATAATAATTATTTCTTATGATCGAAAGAATATCCAATAAAGGGTTAAGTAACTTCACCTAAAAGGTAAAACCATGGCAACAGAATCGCTCCATAACAACCAAGTACGAGATAATTTGTCAAAGTCAAAGTCAAATAATATTGCTGAATATAATAATTAAGTTCTTGACGATTTTAAAATGCTTGAATCAGACGACGACCTACCAAGCGAAATTTTGGAGACTGTTAAGAGTTTAGAATTTTTGCCTGAAAAATCAAAAAACAGGTATAACAAGGAATACGAAGTATTTCAAAACTGGTGTAATGGAAAAGGAGTGAAAAGCTTGAAGAAGAAGTTTTGCTTGCGTATTTTGCCAAGCTCTCCAAGACTATCAAGCCGAATACTCTTTGGTCAAGTATTCGATGTTGAAGAGCAAGCTTAAAATTGAAAAAGATGTGGATATCAGCAGGTATTTCAAGTTAACAGCATTTCTTAAGAAAATGAATATTGGTTTTCAACCAAAAAAAGCTAAAGTTTTTACCAATGAACAAATTAGTAAGTTCCTACTAGAAGCACCTGACGAAATTTACTTAATGATCAAAGTGGCAACAATATTCGGACTGGCGGGAGCATGCCGGAGAGAAGAGCTTTGCAATTTAACTACAAATGATGTTATTGATAAAGGCGATTTTGTAATGATTAACATATCTCAATCAAAAAACCATACATCCCGATGTTTTACAATTTCAAAAGAGGTAAAAAATGGAAAATATTTGGCATTGTATAGAAAATATGCAAGTTTAAGAAAACCTAATACTAAGCATAATAGATTTTTTTACTCAATATAAAAAGGGAGTTATCTCAGTCCAGTGTGTGGGCATAAATTCCTTTGGCAAGATGCCAGCAGATATCGCTGGGTACCTCGGTCTTCAGACCCTCATTTATACACAGGCCATAGCTTCCGCCGATCATCTGCGACAATGTTGGCAGATTCCGGGGAAGAGCATAACCAATATTAAAAGACTGGGCGGCTGGAAATCGACTTCAGTTGCCGAAGGTTATATCGAGGAGTCCGCAAAAGAACGAACCAGAATATCAAACAAAATCTTAAATCAGAAAGACCCAACAACATTTACGACATCAGCATCCGCCTCCCAATCTGAAATATATTCTATTCAAACCGAGATACAAAGAAATCCAGGTAATGCAGAGGTAGAAAGTGGCAATACTGGGTCTACGACCACCATACCCAAGGTTTTGTCATCTGCTATAAATTTACAAAATGCCAACAACTGCTCCTTTATAATTAATATAAATAGTGATAAGATTTAGATTTAGTTTTTTTCTTAATATGTAATAAAAAATACAAAATACATATATTATAGACGAACTGTTTTATTTATTTTCCTAAGCTAGTAGAAAAAATGTTGTTCCTAACACTTGCGGAAAGTATTTTATCCTACGCTAGTAGAAAAAATATTGTTCCTAACGTTTGCGGAAAGTATTTTTCCGCACTCGATTGCTATCCGAACTCCGCTTCGCGTCGTTCGGCTAACTGCAATCGCGTGCGGAAAAATGATTTTCCGCACTTGATAGGAAAATAACTTTATCGTAGCCTGTCATAAAAAAATGGATACATACTTAAGGTTGTGTCCACACTTAGCGAACGTATACGGCCGTATGACAACAAACGTATTCAGGGGTTAGTGTATGCGTAATTAGCGAACTCATGCGAAAAGTATCGACGACGACGTGCGACGTGTACGTATTATAAACATACATGCGAAAAAGAAACAGACAGCAAATAACTGTCGAAACGGAGCAAACGATACTGTATGCATACATTTGTTTAATGTAGACGTCAGATCGCATGTACATCAAAAAGTACGCATATTTTCGACGTATACCGTCATAGCTACGCGTCCGTATACGTTCTCTAACTGTGGACCACCTTAAAGTGTGTCTTGACTTAGCAAACCTATACGGCCAAATGGGCAACAAACGTATGTGTCCGGTTAGTTGAAGCCTAAATATTTAAAATAATTTTCGTTTCCATTAACCAAACGTGTACGCTAATTATTGGTACACACAAACAAATACTAAAATATTAAGATTTAACCAAACATACCTATATCAAAAAGTTGATAATAAGGAAGATACAGGGTCTTAAAATAAAGAAAATATATTTTTATTTTGTTTTTATATTTCATGGTATGTTTTAAATGTTTTAATAAATTTCGGTATCTGGGGATTTCTTGACATGAGCTATTTAGATTTGATAATATTTTTTATATGTAAACTGGAGGGAGCTAGATACACCATTTAAATGTGTTTAAATCGTACCAACTTTTTGTGCCATTTAAGTAAACCAGTAAAATCCCCTATGCTTTCTACGTAAAAAGGTATACTACGTTAGAATGGATCCGAGCATCCGTTTTCAAGATATTTGCATTTAAGTGGTTTAGTGCAACCAAAAAGTACATATATGAAAGAATACAGTTGTTTCTTATGAGGCTGTTGTAGATATGGATATTACCATAGAAAAATAAATCGTTGATAATACGCTGTTCTTAAAGGCATTTTTTGGTGCACTAAACCACTTAAATTTAAGTCTTTAACGAGAAATTTAAATAGTGTAGTCAGCTCTCTGTAGTTTACACATAAAAATAAATATTAGATCTAAATAGCTCATGTTAAAAACACTTATATACCAAGTTTAAATAAAATATTCAAGACGTATCGTAATATCAAATTTTGGAAAACCTAGGTATGTTTATTTAAATCCTAATATTTTGGCATACATAATCTGTGGTTTCTCTGTGTACCATTAATTAGGACACCCTGTATACGGCCGAATGCGCAACTTATGTAAACGTTCGGTTAGTGTAGACCTAAATATTTTAAATTATTTACGTCTACACTATCCCAACGCAAACGTTTGTTGCCCATTCGACCGTATTCGGCCTAAGACACACTTTTACCAGCAAACGGAAATTTCCCCGAACGTTTGAGATTGAATGCTTATTTGAAATGGCGAAATAGTGTGTTAATTATTTAAAACTAAATTCGCATTTAAAATAAAAAAATTGAAGATGGCGGCTTAAAAACGAAACGTCAGATCTTAAATGGAATAACATCATTTTATAGAAGAGAATAAGGGGCAATAATAATATGTCGTTTGTTTCAAAAAAGCTCTTTAAAAAAACTAAAAAAAACCCTTTTGCACAATTACGGTTTTTGGCGATCGATTAAACTATTCAATTTTTTGCAAAATTAATCGTGGCAAATAACCCGGTCAACAAATGAACTTGGCTACCCTGTTTTTTTTTTGTCTAAATTCAACGGCCCATATATTTTTTAAAAGAAAAACCAATTTTCACATTTTTTCGTCTCGAAAATTTTATTGGTTTTAAGCTGTTTTTGTGGCTAATTCTTTAAACGTTGTTAGGACTACGTTATACAGAGTGGTAAATAAACAAGTCACATTTTTGACAAAATTTAAAGTTCTTCCAATTATATAAACTTAAAGAATATTTTGTTATTACCACATAAGTTTATTAACTGTATCATAACCTTGGGGCGTTTTTGCAATTTTGAAAGGGTTATTCAAAAGTAATGCATTTTTGCCAACTTTTCCATATAAATTAGGACAATTTACATAGAACAGCCGAAAAACTTAACTTTTAAAATAGGGTGGGGGCTATTGTGCCAAATAAAGATAGCAAGAATAAATGCACTAAAATTGACGAACGCTTTACACAGGTTGATTAAAAATTAAGTAGAGCACTGGGCAGCTGCAAATTTTTATAAGAATTTCCGAATCCCAAATCTACAAAATCAAAAAATGTTTTTTTTTACCACATGAGCGTACTAATTAAATTAGTCTCTCAGAATGATTTTACAATTTTTATTGAAGTTGAATATTAAACTTTGACAATTTTTTAATTTAATTGGAAGTACCAAGACAAAATGCTTAAAATAAGGACTACTGTACCTGGTTAAAATAATAAGGATAAAGACAATTAGAAAATTGTACAAGATGTGCAAAAATTAATTAAAGCAAACCGTGCAACTGCAAATTTTAAGAATTTTTACATAATGTTTTTGATGCGGCAAAAATTTAGGGACCCATTTATGAGCTAATTTTATAAAAAGAAGTTTATATAAACATAAGTTTAAAAATGCATTGTTTCCAAGATACAAGGTGTTAAACTTTTTATAAAAATCAGTATTTAATAATATCCTAAATATTATTTCACCGATTTTTAAAAAAAATGGCAGTCTTATTTATAATTATATAGTGGCGTCTTGAGCGGTAGCCAATGAATATTTCTGATTTAAAAAAATGTACGCCACTGGCTTTTGTATTTTTTGGTATTTTATTTTGTCTACACATATCAAAATGAATCTCTTTTGTTTTTAAAATGTTTTTGTGTTATACTTACTTTTCGAGAAAAAAATCAAAAAAAAAACTTAATTTTACTAATTGTTTTTAGCTTTGATGCTACTGTTCATAAATTTGGTATTTGTTAGTGTTGTTATATAATTGGTTATAAATAATTTTAAAAAATACTTACTTAAAATAAATCCCATGTTTATTGTGTGTTAAAGGGATATGCAATTAAGCGGTTTTAATTTTTTTCTTGAAAACTAAGCAGGATACAACAACATATGTAAAAACAAAAAAGATGTATTTTTATTGGCTTAATTTTAAAAAGGTATAAAAGTTGCCCAGAAGTGAGTGGCTTACTTTTTTTATCTTATAAATATTTGTTCTGGCGCCACTGGACCTAAAAAGTTGAAATAGGTTTTAGCCAGGTGCAGTAGTCCTTATTTTAAGCTTTTTGTATTAATTCTTCCACTTAAATTAATAAAATTGTTAAAAATGTAGTACTTTTTAAAAAACAATTTTTTTTTTTTTTTAATATTTAACTTTTAACAAAAATTTTAAAACCGTCCCGAAAGGTTAATTGAATGAATCTATGTAGTAAAAACAAAACATTTTTCAATATTGTAAACTTATAACTTAGAAATTCTTTAGAAAAATTTGCAGCTGTCGAGTGCCCTACTTAATTGGTAATCAACCTGTATAAAGCGTTCGTTTATTTTAGTGCATTTAGTATTGTAATTCTTATTGGGCAGAATAGTCCCGATTTTAATGGTTTTCCGGCTGTTCTAAGTTTTTTTTTATTTATATGGTAAAGTTGGCAAAAATGCACTACAATAACCCTCCGTAATTTCTTTAATAACCAACTTTTAAATAAACTTTACCACTCTGTATAACGTAGTCCTAGCAACGTTTAAAAAATTAGCCACAAACAGCTTAAAGCCAATAAAACTCTCTTTTAAGAGACGAAAAATATTTAAAAATTGGTTTACATTTAAAAAAGTTATGGGCTGTTGAATTTAGACAAAAAACAGGGTGGTCAGGTTCATTTGTTGGCCGGTTTATTTGTCAAGTTTAATCTTGCAAAAGGTTTACCAATAAGAGCGTCAGAACTTTGAAATGCCACAAAGTAAAAACAACAAGTAAAATGTAGGTAATTTTTATTTTATTAAAAAAAAGAAATTTTTAGCATTAAGTCTTGAAAATAATATTGTTTAAATATCCTCCTCTACTTTTTCTTTCTAAACGAAGGCAAATAAGAAAAAAATACGAGGTACTTAAAAGTTAAATTGTTAATTGTTTAATTAAAAAACAAATAATAAATCTTCATTAAAAATCAGTGGCGTACTTTTTTTTACAATAATATTGGCTGTGGTGCCAACTGAGACGCAACTGATCCCAATAATACTAATCTAGGCAAAGCTTTACAAGCGCCTTATAAAATTAAAAAAGTGTCCCAAATTTCATTTAACTCGGTTAAAAGGTTCCTAAAATATTTAAAAGGTACCGACTTTTTAAAAACTTTAACGCCCTGAATCTCAGAATGGAAGCAAGTCCGGACATAAATTTATATAAACTTTTTTTTATAAAAAGACATAACAAAGCACATACTTAAGTTTCGTACCGTAGTTAGGAAACACCCTGTCTGCAGTTCCGTGTTGGGGTATAATAGGACAAGTATGTGACAAGTTTCCAGCTTGCCGCAAATACCTACCCAAAACTGGTGCCAGCTTTTAGACCATTTACATCTGTTCTAAAACTGATCTTTTGTATTTTTTATTGATATACAAAGTTTATAATGGTTAAGAACGAAATCAATATTAACTTATTTGTATTTATACCGGGTGTCCATAGTCGGAGGCCTTTCCCCTCCCTATGTGCGTTGTTTTATGTATTTAATTGTTTTTTGGTACCAATTTTGCCAAAAAAAAACGTGAATCTAGATTGACATAAATGTGATAACATGGTAAATTTTGGAGCAAGTAGTCACGACAAAATAGAGGTGACAGTCCTGTGTTTTTTATAGTATCTAAATACTTGTTTAAAAATTGCATAATCGTATTAATGGTCCATATATCAAATAATTCTAGGCTGGCTCTATATGATACAGACTTTCAAAAATGTGTTTAGGTTAGAGAATTTTAGAGAGTTAGGATCATTTAATTTAGTTTGTTAATTTATTTAAATAATTTACCTTAATTTTTTCAAGTTCTTTCATCACTTTCGAAGGTTTCCAAAAACTCCCGAATTATCCATTGAGAACTTTTATGCCATCCTGTACTATAGAATTTTTGCGATATTTCTCCAAGATTCTAGATCAATCTTTACTCTTCCACCATACTATAAAAGGGCGACGGGAAACCTCCGATCAGTTAGTATAGATACGACTTTTGTGGTGTAAACTTCGAGACATTGACAAGTAAATATTTTGTCGTTGTAACCATAGTTACGTTGGAGTGTTAATAAAGGTATAAAAACGAAAGCACGTGTTTTTATACGAGGTGTTTTGGAACATTTGGTGTAATAAGCGGGATGAGGTTACTCAAGGAAGCCCAAGTGGTAAGAAGAGTGAATGCCAGTTGAGAAAAGACAATACACAGCAAGTATGGAGGAGATAAGTACGCTAATTAGAAAAATGATGGAAGAAATCAAAACGAGTCAAGAATCCCTAAAAGAAGACATGAAGAACAATCAAGAATCCCTGAAAGCAGATCTAAAAGCAATGAAGACCAGCCAAGAAAACCTGAAAGAAGACATTAAGATTAGTCAAGAACCCCTTAAAGTAGACATGAAGAACAGTCAAGAAGACCTTAAGATAGAAATAAAGGCCAATCAAGAGAAGTCAAGAAGAAATGAAGAAAAGTCAAGAAGAAACAAGACGACAAATGGAGAAAATTCATAAAGACGTAAAGAAAAGCCAAGAACAAATGAAGCATGAGCTCAAAGAAAAGATGGTAAAGATTCGAGAACACTTAAAGGGAGAATTTCAACAAAGTCAAGATGAAATAAGGCAACAAATGTTACTCGAACTAAAACTTACAAAGGAAGATGTTAAAGAAGATATGCAAGAAATACAACAGTCGGTTGAAGATAAAGTTTATCAACTTCAAAACCACATTCAACAAGAAGTACAGCGACAGATAAAAAAATAGCTAATACTGGTGTCGTTGCAGAAAGTGGTAATTTAACTACTGTTATGAAACCACCAACTTTCGATGGAAAGGTACCGTGGGTTACATACCTTCGACAATTCGAGGCTGCTGCCAACGGCAATAATTGGAGTCCACCAGAAAAGGCTCGAGCTTTGGTACTTGCTCTTCGAGGAGAAGCCATGAAGTGCCTGCGTGATCCCGATATGAACCAAGCTAACCAGAGTAATACAAGAGTTGCAAGAAATCCTACGTCAAAAACAAGTAGATGGAGACAACAAAAGTATGACCTTCCGTGTAAGGAATAGAATCCTGTGCTGGAAGTGTGGTGAAGAGGGCACGTGGAAATGTATGCGGTCGGGAATGCGAGATGGTACTAGACACTGGTTCCACACATACCATCGTGAGGCCGAACATCGTAGCTCACCGTAAAATATTCCGCCCTGTAAAGAATTACCTTTTGGAAACTGCTAATGAAGAAGATATACCAGTTAAAGGCATACATGAAGCCAGAATAACCCTAGGAACAACAACATTTATCCACGTCGTGTTTGTTGCCGACATCTTTGACAAAGTTATCCTTGGCCTTGACATTATGGAGAATCAGAAGTTTGTACTAGACCCTCCACAGCGGGTACTGCGAACAAATAATGAAGAGATCTTAATGAGATTACCACGGATTAGTGAAGCTTCGATTCGAGAAGTTATCCTCACAGAAGTTGTCATTCTACCGCCAAACTCAGCAAGTATCATACAAGCAAGGTTTGAAGACTCAGAAGAAGACTGAAGATTGTCAAACAGCTTTTATACATTTAAAGAAAGCCCTTTGCAATCCTCATGTGTTGTCATATCCACAACCTAATCAAACATTTATTGTGGATACTGATGAAAGCAATACTTCTATTGGTGGAATTTTGTCACAGATACAAGATGGCCAAGAAAAAGTAATAGCCTATTTTAGCAAAGTCCTTTCCAAACCTGAACAAATTTTTTTGTGTCACCAGGAAAGAACTTTTGGCTATTCTTAAATCTCTGGAGCATTTTCATAAATACCTGTATGGTCTGAAATTCCAACTGAGAACGGACCATGCATCACTTAAATGGTTGCTTCAGTTCAAGAACCCTGAAGGTCAAATAGCACGATGGTTACAACGCATTCAAGAATATGATTTCAAAATTGAACATCGAAGGGGACTGAACCATGAGAATGCTGACGCTTTATCAAGACGACCTTGCCTGGACGACTGTAAACACTGCAGCAGACGAGAAGAACATAAAGATCCTGATGAATTTCACTGCCGAAGAACACGATTTCAGTGCTCTCAAGAATGGGACCCTAAGATCTTGGCAAAAGAACAACTAGAAGATCCAGATCTTGAAGACATTGTCAAACTTAAGACAGAAAATTTAAAAAAGCCACCATATCAGAAAATAGCTTCAAAGTCTCCAAAACATAAAGGGTACTGGGCCATATGGGACTCTTTGGTTATGAAAGATGGCCTATTACAAAGGGTCTGGAAAAGTTCTGAAGGCAAAATCCATAAACATTAGATAATCCTACCAACCAAAAGGATTTCTGAGGTATTGCAAGCCTTGCATAATGGTGTAGGAGGTGGCCATTTCGGAGTTATGAAGACTCTTGAAAAGGTTCGAGAAAGGTTCTACTGGCTGGGAAGTCGTGCCGACGTAAAAGACTGGTGCAGAATGTGTATGGACTGCGCTTCCAGCAAGGAACCGAAAACACGAAGTCATGGCAAGATGAAGCAATACAATGTAGGGGCACCTTTTGAGAGAATTACCATAGACATAGCGGGACCATTTCCAGTTAGTAAATCCGGGAATCGCTATATTTTGGTACCGATGGATTACTTCAGCAAATGGCCGGAAGTCTACGCAATACCAAATCAAAAAGCTCGGACTGTTGCAGACGTACTATTTCAACAATGGATTTGTCGCTATGAAGTACCAAGAGAAATACATTCCGATCAAGGTAGAAACTTTGAATCCGATCTTTTAAGAACCTTTGTATTCTCCTGGGAATCCATAAAACAAGAACAACACCTCTTCATCCCCAGTCCGATGGTATGGTAGAGCGGTTTAACAGAACACTTGATAACTACCTGAAAATTAAAGTAAATGACCAACAAAGTGACGGGGATAACTGTATTCAGCCGTTTCTATTAGCATACCGCTCCGCAATTCAGGAAACTACTGGCGAAACACCTGCTAAAGTCATTTTCGGAGCGGAAATATGCCTTCCAGTTGACTTGCTTACAGGACGACCTTCCACCAATGAAGAACCAGCAGAAGACTATGTAAGTCAACTTAGTAAACAGCTACAGAGGATACATGAAGAGGTGCGTACCAAGTTACAAAAAGGAAGTGACCGTATGAAATCCCGTTATGACTTGAAAGCTAATCATCAGGGATTTGTCGTCGGTGAAAAAGTTTGGTTATACAATCCAAGAAGAACCAAGGGGCGTTCACCGAAACTACAGAAGTCATGGGAGGGACCATATAAAGTGGTGACACGGCTTAATGATCTGGTGTACCGTATACAGAAGAGTCCACAGGCAAAGATGAAAGTAGTACATCTAGAAAGGCTAAGCCGTTATCAAGACAGTGAAGATACTTGATCGAGACGATCAAAACTTGAAAGGGGGCATGTTACAGACTTTTAAAAATGTGTTTAGGTTAGAGAATTTTAGAGAGTTAGGATCATTTAATATAGTTTGGTAATTTATTTAAATAATTTACCTTAATTTTTCCAAGTTCTTTCATCACTTTCGAAGGTTTCCGAAAACGCCCGAATTATCCATTGAGAACTTTTATGCCATCCTGTACTATGGAATATTCGCGATATTTCTCCAACATTCTAGATCATTCTTTATTCTTCCACCATACTATAAAAGGGCGACGGGAAACCTCCGATCAGTTAGTATAGATTCGACTTTTTTGGTGTAAACTTAGAGACATTGACAAGTAAAGATTTTGTCGTTGTAACCATAGTTACGTTGGATTGTTAATAAAGGTATAAAATCGAAAGCACTTGTTTTTATACGAGGTGTTTTGGAACAATACACTCGTTTACAAAAAAACGGACATTGTTTAAGTAAATCTTATATAACTTTTTGTTTACTTTTTTACCAAGTTTAATTATTTTTTGGTCCAGATATAGCTTCTTTTATCAAGATTTGTATTGATTATGAGTATTGCAAAAAGTTTTATAGGATTAGATCTTATACAGGAAAGAGCTAAATGTTGCATTTTGACCCAAGTTTTTGAACACCCTGTGGAATAATTTTAATTTATAATTTTTTTACCAGTGTATTGCATTTTAAAGCCCAATCTTTTTTAATATATTTTTTCTATTATTTATAGCAGCATCTCTATTTTAAAAGGAGACATACATATATAAATATATATAAAGAAATATACAGTTTAAAACAATACAATTCAATTATGATGATTGTAGTATATGCTATATTGCGAACATATTTAATATTTGGATGGTCATATTTCCGAAACTAATAAAGATAATTTTATTAACTTTAGTATTTTTAAAGGTCTTTAAAAGATCTTTTTACTGGTGATATAATAATAGAGGTTGTTTTTTTTTAATTATACTTTTTGTCGTACCCTGTATATTTCAGGAGATAGCACAAATCGAATTATTTATTTTGAAAGTACGAAACCACCTTAACAAACTAATATGTATTTTAAATTATTTTTTATCCAAAAAAAATGGAAATTTATTTCCTTTTAGAATACAGATTCTATAGTAAATAAAAAAATATTGTGAAAAATATTATGGGAAAAAAGGAGCTTTAAAATCTAATACACTAGTAAAAAATTGTGACGTTAAATTATTTCACAGGGTGCTCGAAAACTTGGGTGAAAATTTGCTCTTCCTTGTAGGTATACCTAATCCTACAAAATTTTTTACAATCCCTATATTAAATAATATTCTTGATGAAAAGAGGTACAACTTGATCAAAAAATAACTAAAAAGTCAAAAAAACGAAAAAGTTATTTAAGATTGAATTTGAACAAAATTTTGTTTGTCCGGTGTTTTTTGTTCAGAGGTGTATATTAATTAAAACTATTTCACAAAAATCCGTATTTTTTTATTTTTTCCTAACTGCATGAACTAGGACATAAAAATTATTAATAAAGAACAAATATGGATTTTAATAGTGATTGTTGATTATTACGTACGTTGGATGCTGCCTATTTTTTCTATTTTAATTAAAACAGCTTAAATACGATGTTGCATACTTTAGACGAGTGTATATAGGCTATAAAAAAAAAACAAAAGACTGTCACCTCTATTTTTCTGGGAATCTTTTGTCTAAAATTTGCCGTTTTAATGCATTCATGGCATTATGAATTAAGAATTAAAAGTATTTTTAGCTGTCAAAAGTACCAATTGAAGTGTCGTTATATTTGGAATGTCATTTTCTATTTAAATGGGTAAAAATATACCGGGTTTACCATTTAAAAAGAGAATTTAAAGTCATTTTCGGCAAAATCAAAAATGATATAAAGTAACTGAATACGTAAAACAATGCACATTTTTGTGACATATCTAAACACCAAATTTAATTTTAATGTTTCAAAAATCAAAAAGAATTATACCTAGGTGTTAGCCATGAGTTAGCCACATGCTAGGAACACCGGTATATATCATAGTTTTAGGCTCTTCTTCCTATTGCAGCATCAGCATAATCATAGCCTAAGTCAGACACAAATTTGCTAAACATCTTTTTTATATAAAAAAATGTATTATACAATATTTTGTTTCATGTATGATTGCATTATAAAAAGTGATTTATTATAGGGTTTAGTGACTGTAAATTGGCTCTTTGTGTAATAGTAAATTAAAATAAGTCTTTGGAATGTAACAATACAGTTTTGATTCATTTATCATTTCAGAAATTATTAGAAACCAGTTTATAATGTCCCTAAAACAACTTTATTATTATTTTACTATCAAACTCCTGACTATAGCCATATTTCAGAAACTATTAAAAGTCAAATATTTCATAATAGCAAAGACAATTCCCGTGCCCACTTTATTGGGCAATAATTATATTTTTCTTTGAACTTTTTGTTCAGTCATAATAAAATATAGCCTTAGTACCTCTGAATAGTGTAGCTGTTGAATTGTAAAAGAATTTTCATGATCGGTTCAGTATTTTCGAAGATTATAGCCCTTACAAACAAACAATCAAGGTTACGAATTTTACCTCTTTATAATATTAGTATAGATATAGTATTTTTTTCCAGTTTTTTAAAAGTAGGTAGTAGGTATGATGGAATTCTTTAATAAATAAAAATAAGAAAGTGTTTTTACCGGATCTTTTTAAAGCCACCTTGTACGAATATTTTTGTGAAAATAAATTTTTCCACCAAGCAGTACTTTTTGAAAAAGGCACTTTTTTCGTAATGTTAGTAACTAAAAACTTATTCATTTGGTAAGAACATTCGAAGACATGATGTATAAAAAAAGAAAAGGCTAAGATAATTATGGGTCAGCTAATTCTATGTTTTTCATTATACAAACATTTTTAATATTTTTATCAAAAGATTTTATCATACCTACTAGTTTGGCACCGCCGTTCATAAACATCTTGTGTATTTCAAAATAATATGATACTTTAATTTTTATATTTATTTGATAATTATTTAAAATGAAAATAAAATGGTTTACCCAAAAATTTTTAATTTTAAACTTTAAATAGAAAAAAGTAATAATTTTAAGTAGTTTTCTTATAACTCTTACCTCAATAATTCTATTAATTATTTGTTTTATTTAAGAGTATTGATAAAAAGTTACATAGATTTAATCGTATATTATAAACAAAATATGGTGGGTGGCTAAGTATTAACTGTATTAAAGAAAATATCTGAAATTAGAGGACCACGTTTTAATTTGTAGATTTACATTTTGGGTTAATTGCTGTTAAAAACAAGTTCTTTTATTATCAACACTTGGTATTTTTCTTGTTTATTTTAAAAAATCAAGTTTTTGACCTTTTTTTTCTTTGTTTGATTAAAACTTGTTTTCGGAATTAATAGATATCTTAAATTTATACTTTTTGTTTGAGGTCTTATGGACCATTTCAGAAGGCTGGTGAAATTTGGAGGTATTTAATAATATATAATAAAATAAATATCTAGTACATATTTTATGTATTTATAAACTCATTGTAAGAACGCCGGGATCTCAAAGGTTTGTGTAACAAGGCACAAATAAATTTAGTTGCCTATTTTAAAAGCAATTATAAAAATGTTAAAAATAAAAAAAAAACTATAAATATTTTAAAAAATTATGCCAAATTAAATGAAAACAAAATAAATAATTTATGTATTTTACTACACCAAATAATTTGAAAATTATACCCGGTATATTTTTAAATAAATACATTAAAACACAAAATAACTTACGACATAAGATTTATCTAAAAACGCAAACATCAGCCAGCATAATATAACACGATAGGTAACTATGGTCCACATTTTCTTTAAAAAATCCGCACTTTCCGTTAAACTTGTTGTAAATATTAAGCAGTAAATTAAAAAGAGTGTTTCGGTGAACTTACGTGTGGTGAATAAACTAGTCGTCGTTAACTGTTATCCGGTAAGGAAAGCAAGTTTAAAGCCGACATCAACGATCGACAGAAGAGTATATTCTTCGTGATGTTAATTTGTTTTCGCCCAAGTTGATTTCTTGCATTCATTAGTAGTTCTGTACATGTGTGTTTATTTTTATAGGATTTGGTCCAATATATTATTTAAAAAAAAACATATACAGACAAATAGATAAAAAATTTCATTAAAATACAATTACAAAATTATTTAATAAATTACTTTAAAATTTAACTAGCTTTTGCCCGCGGCTTCGCACGCGTTAAATTTTATCTAACCAGATTTAAATTTAACCAGAACTAACCAAAACTACCCAGAACTAACCAAAACAAGGCCCCGTTTCCTATACCAGCCTGCGTTTGCAATGTAAGCGCAAAAAAGTGTTTATTTACGACTTCACATTAGAAATCTTAAAATTATCGGTGGTTCTCTAATATATTAAGCATGTTATTATACATATAATCCTTTCCCTTAAATCACTCTATCTATTAAAAAAACTGCATCAAAATCCGTTAAGTAGTTTTAAAGATCTAAGCATATATACAGACAGACGCGAGAAGCGACTTTGCTTTATACTATGTAGTGATAATAAATAACCTAAAAAACTAAAATTTTAACAAAGATTAATTTCATAATTTATTATTCAAACATTCAAACACCTTTTCCCCTTATTCAACACAATTTTTCAGCTGTCGACGAACGTTTTTCGAAATTAAAAATAAAATATTTGAGCTAATTGTGATGTTAAATGAAATTTTATAAATAAGTACATTTTATAAATTACACTTTGCTTAAAAATAAAAAATAAAAATAGTTTATTATTGAAGAGTTTTTATGTTTTTTTTGCAAGCTTTTTTATATTAAGAATGCTTTTTTAAATAATTTTAAATGTTTATAAGTACCCCTTTATTTGTTTATTTAAAGGTCATAAACAATTATGTAAGTAAAGTAAAAGATATTTCTTGGACTTGCATTGTCTTAATTTATTAAAATACATGACGAGTTTCCACTGTGTAAGGATGTCATTACTCATCTAAAGACGGCTGGAGATACTTACTAGCTGAAACGGGTAGTGTATTTTAATAAGTCACTTGCATTTCGTAATTTAATTTTCTAATTTATACGAAAAATAAAAAATTTGGTAAATATTTTCAACGAAAACACACTTATTTTATTTTTAAATTTTACACTAAATTTTTTTCTAATGACGTATGCCAACATATTGTTCATTTTTAAGATGGTGGCAATAGATCATTTATTTATGAATTCCGCAATTTCCATGTCGGTATTCATTATCAGCTTTAATTGATGCTAATAAAGTGGGTGTGTCAAACATAAAAGGATTTAATTTTTTTAGCTCCACTGTCAGTGAATAAAATAGTATACCTATTGTGTATCGTGTAGGAAAAGCGATATATTTCCGGACGATGGTGGAGTTTGCTGGGCGAGGCTTTAGACGAGTCCAGAAACCACTAAGAGTTCGGAAATATGTATTTCGTACAAGTTGCACCTAATATTTGCAAAAACCGCATTTTGATATCTTTATTTTTTCTTAAGTCATTCACGATCAAAATGGGTCGAAATATATGCAGAACACCCTGTATTCCTGTATTAATTTTTTTAGTTTATTAAATATAAACATTCTAATAATTTTTTCTTGGTATAATACGTTACTAGAGTATTACATATTGTCGGCGTCGATTTAAATATAAAAGTCACTAAGTACATTTTGTTTAAAAACATGTTAAACATTTTTTAAGTTATTTACAGTTAAAGTTTTTTTTTGTAGAAATAATTTATTGGTTACATTTATGACCTCCATAAATCTTAATTAAAATAATATACTGTGTAAGGCTTTCGCGGCCATCCTCTACTAAACTTAAGTTTTTGGGCTGTTCGGCCGTCGTTGTAGATTTTGTATCCTTGACGTTTCGCCAGCGCGAGTGGTTGGCATCCTCAAAGGTTCCTAGTAGACTACTAGTACAGTAGTACGCATGTAGTCTACTAGGAACCTTCTGAGGATGCCAACCACTCGCGCTGGTGAAACGTCAAGGATAAAAATCTACAACGACGGCCGAATAGCCCAAAAACTTAAGTTTAGTAAAATAGGTTTGTTTCAGCAAGCTGTCAGAAATGTTTGCAACCGTTCGGATTCTGGCACGTCAAAAATGTCGTTCCAGTAGTGCTATGTTTTTAACATTATACAAGTGTTTGTTGTTCCAGCAGTAGTTTTAAGATGTTGAAAACATATTGGAAACTGTTTGAACAGTTTGCAAACTTTCTTTAAACATTACTGACAATTTTTAACATAACCTTTCTTGTATTGGTGTATAAGCTGTACGCACGCCTTGTTTATTTTTTGTTCCAGCAGAAAACTGTTGCCAACATTTTTGACTAATGTTTGTAACAATTTCTGCGTTTTACGATTGTTGCTAACATGTTTCCAACATTCTGCTGGAACAAACCTAATATATATAAAAAATAATGGTTAATCTTTTCATTTTCATCACAAATTTTTTATAAAATCTTTGTTATTCCCTGAACCATCATAAAATATTACTAAGTGAGTTTTACCTTTAAATCGACGCACAATGCATTGAGAGATAGGGAGATGGGGATATTGGGACAAAAAATCATAAGTCTTATTGCCCTAAAATAGTTTTGTTATTATACATAACTGAGTAGGATACTATGCTTTGCATATATGCAGAAATCAATACTAAAATATTCATATACAAGGTAATAATTAAAAAATAGGAGTCAAGTCAGATACAGGGCGTTCAACTTTTTTAACCTAACTAACTAACCAGAATTAACAAATTTTGGTAAATTAATGTTTTTTTATTTTTTTATAAATTTCTTGTGTTTTCGGGACCTCTCTTAACTAAAAATTAAGTTTTATAGAAAGTTACAGATCGTTGCAGCTAATTAATAGAAAAAATATTTGCTTACTCTTTCACAAGTAAAATGAGCCCAAAAACATAAATACGGTTTTTGATGTATTTTTTGAAAATGCATATCAAATCTTAAACTTTGTTTGCTTTTACGGTTGTTGCAAAACAGATTTTAAAACGATATAATTTCATAAATAAATATCGCACAAATAAAAATTATATTTTTCTAAATTCCAACCCTTCTAGATTATTAGCCATAAAACACAATAGGCACTTTTTTCTTATACTAATTGGCAAGGCGCTTTTTGTCTTATAAAAAGTAAGTAAAAAAAAGAAGACGAGTTTTCCTGTTATTATCTGGTTATCTGTGAGTAAAAATGCAGGCCTTTTAAGTTATCATAAAAATATTAATTTTGGCATTTTTGTTAACATATACTATATTTATTAAAAGGGAAGAGACTAAGACTAGTAAGCAAAAAAATTTTTTTTTATTCTTTCAATTATTACACACGATTTTTGTAGATTCTAAATAAAGATATTTATTTAAAAATTTTGTATCACGTCTAGTTTTGGTGTTAATTTTATTTTCAAAACGCATTTTTAGCTTAAAATTTAAATCTTAAATTTAATAACTAAAAAATCAAAAGACCGTTCGTCCCAAGACCTAAAAATTAATTAAATGATGTCTAAGCTTGCTATTAGTTGCATTTTAGTTTTTTTTGATATTTTTACGGCAAATCATCCAACAAAATTCTGCAAGCATTGCTTTTTAACATTTCTTGTTTTATCGTTTTCTATCATGCCATATGTCTTGATTAAACTTTTTAACCAGGTTCAACTAATACTGTATCCAGATTAGCAAGGAAGCAAATCAAGGAAAAGTTTTAAAAATGCATTTTTAGAGTAGAGGCACGTTATTTTATTTTAGAGTATATTAGAAAATAAAAGTTTTTAAATATTTTGTTGGTAGTTTTTTTGTTTTTATTTTATTTAAAAAATTGTGATACCCTTCTAAAAACCACTTCTAGCATTTTTAACGTAATCCCATTCAAGTGGTTTTCTTTTTAAGCTTTTAAATTTGCAAGCCTACAATAATACTTTTTTTTTTTCACCACTGATTTGAGGATATTTTGAGTTAATAAGGTTATTAAAACTGTTCACCATTCTTATTCATGACCTTTATAACAAATTTTGTAAAACCAATACATAACAATTCCAACTTTATAGTTCTATAAGTTTCTTTAATTTTTTTCTTGTTTTTTATTAACAAATATATAAAATAAAACAAATCCCATTGTTTCAATCTAGATCACAGAAGTTAAGCCTTCAAATTGAAGAGTCCAAATTGACAAACAAGATGATTTTAATAAAACCGAGTCAGAAAATAAGATGTTGTTAAGCAAGTGGTACATAAAGATGAATTGGGGTAGTTGTTCGATGGAGGCTTTTGATTTTGTGAAAACACCCTGGGTCGGTTAATTTATCACTCTTTCTACCAATTTAAACCGTTTTTGTGTCAATAAGTACGATCTGTACAGAATAAAAGGGTATTTATGCCAGAACGTCACACAAACATTCAAAGTTATAGCAATTATGAAAAAAGGCTTTTTACAAAATTGTAACGTGATAGCAAAAACTAAAAGCAGATGTAGGTATAATTATAACCCCTAATGCTTCATGTTTATTGCATTTTTATTTAAGGGAGGATTTTGTTGCAGACCAGTGTAATTGTACACAATGGGAGTGAATATTTTTTTTTAAAAGAGTAACCCTTAGTCGTACCGTACGGGAGACTACCATTAGGGCGTGAATTCGGATGTTTAAAAGACTACTGTAGTGCCACGGCACTTAATTATAATTAACTTTATTATAAGTTTTTTTTCTTGCCCTATTGCCGACCCAAGCTTCAAAACAGTTACCGCAGGTGGTTTTGCAAATAATAGGCTCTTAGTCAAAATTTTACAATGGTGAAAAAACTATTTTAATTAATAGTTCCAAAGACTTTACCAACCCGGGAAAATAAAAATTTTAACAAAATGGTCTATAGTTCTTTTATAAATAATTTTTAAAGCTGATTAAAATTTATTCCACAATTTGCGGGTTCAATCAACTTTACAATGTTGCCAGTGCTTATGTAAAAATCGTCACATTAAATTAATATGCCAACACAGAAACAATCAATAGAAAAAGGATGTCGAAGCATGTATCTTTTGTGACGTAGGCACACTCCAACTACGTCATCGGACTATGCGGCGATTTAAATAAGTTTGCGAGCATTTCAAATTTTGACAATATTACAAAAAATCTTGCAATTTCCGGGAAAATTTGAAGAAAAGGAATAAAATTCTATCTATCTACACCGAAAATTTGCTACCTTTGGTGTACATGGCTAAGGGCCTATTGCAATTCTAAGTATGATAACGTTAATCTATAATACATTTTCTACAAAATAGCAAATAATTTCAAATTTACTAATAGCTATATAAAGCTTAGTGAATTTGCCAAATCAAAGCAGTAAGTAAAAATCTGAACCTTTTTCGTTTAATAAGAAAAACAAATTTATGGATATTAAATAGTTAGATCCTTTATTTAGATGTAATTATTAAAAAATTTACATGTATGTATTTGTCGCCTGTATCTATAATAACACATTTTTTTTTTGTAAAAATCTGGCAATTTGGGTAATATTGCAGCTGATAAAATAACTGTTATTATACCTAATACCTGCAATTTGTCTGTGTGTGTGCAAATTTCAATGATGCATGGACATACAAATGAATAATTTTTGGATATAATAATTATATTAGGTTAATTTAGTAACATTTTTACTAAAAATATGACCATTGCTAAAAGATGAAAATAAGGGCCACAGATCGCTGCACTGTGTGGCATATTTTTGATTAAGTTGTCACGGAAAATTAGATGTTACAGTCTCAATTTTTTATGGCCTTTACACACTCGTCTAAAATTTTTAAGATCGTATTTATACTTTCAAATAATTTTTTTAAATGAATTAAGGGTGACTTATAATAATAACTAAAAAGGATATTTTTCACCAACAATTTGATGCTTCACAATTAATATTTTAGTTAACAATATATTACAAAAACTCTTATTTACGGATTTTTCTCTCTTAGCATCAACCACGCCCTTAGCTGTCAGTATTATTAAAAAGTAAAATCAAAATTATTAAATGTAAAAAATTTAATTTAAAACTTGTGTCAATTTGTAATTACAAAATGGAAATATCAAATGGCTAAAAACTTATGTTTTTTGGGATTTTTTATTGTGCTTAAATAAACGTAAACCACATTTTTAATTTCTAAGACTTTATTGATAAAAATTAATTTGTGTAAGAGACAAAAAATAAATTAGTGCTACATTGCAGTAGTAATATAAGGTTTTGCAGTAGTAGAAGCGATTTCAGATATGGTTACATCTATTGGTTTTCTATCATCGTATAACGTAGGTGCTTGCAATATTATGCCTGCTGTTCCAACAAGCACTGCCAGAGTAAATATCCAAAGAAATAATCGGTCAAGTACCATAGCAACATACTTCCAATCTTCTTTTACCTAAAAAAATAATACAAACTAGTGATTAAATGAGTAGTTTTTTTTTATTAAAAAAAATATCAAAACCAAAAAAGAAAACATTTTTATTAAAATATAATTTATATTTTAATTCTAAAGTCGTGCCACTTCAAAAGGTTTATAGACAATTTTTATCAATATATCGAAGGGAGTTGGTCTAAAGCAACAACAAATACTGACGCGTCATCCCATTATTAAATTGTTACATTCCAGTATTCTTGGTGTAATCTCTACCTGATAATGTTAACACACAGAATGACTCGATATATCTACTCGGCATTTATGATTGGTGAGTTTAAAAATATACACGTTATGCTACTTTAAAAATACCATGGGCAATTATTGTCAATGCATGGAAAAGAGACGTACTAAAACAACGACAAAGCTAGACTGACGCGTCATCGGTATCAGAAAAGGTTTTAATGCAGGCGTTCTTTGTCCAATCTTTACCTACTAGTGTTCCACACACAATTTCTCAGTTAAAAGTATTGAGCTAGCAGGCTGTGTATACAGGGTGTTTCTAAACAAATGGAGGTGATTTCTTGTTTAAAATAAAGGTTAGTTTGTTTTATAAACATGGGGTCAAAAGTCAACCATTAGGGAGATATCGAGAAAAAATTTACCAAAAGAAAATCTTTATTTTTTTGCCCAAAAACAATATGAGTATTGTATTTAAACTACCAAGTAATGTTAAATAAAGACGTATTATACATATAGTCCAATTAAATAGAGCCTGAAATCACAATTTGGGGGAGTGAACGAAATTTTTGACATAAGTTACTTTAAAGTGTCTACAAACAAAAAATATAAAAAAAAATTCAACCCTCCGGAGAAGGGTTGAAAAAAATAAATAAAGTGTTTTAAAACGGTTGGAGCTACAAAAAAAAACATCCTAAACAAAAGTTGTAACACTAAAAATAATAAATTAAAATGGTCTCTACCATTTTTTCTCCAGATGACATTAGGGTTGCTAAAACTTAAGGGATGATAATTTCAATTAAAAAAATTATAACTGTTTAACAAATTCATAAATTTGCATTTATTTTTGACATAATTACCCTTAGAGAGTCTACAAACGAAGTGTAGAAGAGATTTTGTTTCAACCCCCGGAAAGGGGTTAAAAAAATTAATGTGTTTTTGGAATTATTTTAAAACGGTGAGAGTTAGAGAAAAAAGTTTTTAACAAAAGCTGTACAGCTAAAAATTCTACATCAAAACGGTCCTTATCATTTTTTCTCCTGATACAATTAGGGTGGCTTAAACTTATGGGATGATAATTTTAATTAAAAAAATTATAACTATTTAAAAACTTCATGTATTTGCATTTTTTTTTACATAATTAACTTAAGAGTGTCAAAAAACGAAGTGAAGAAGATAATTTGTATCAACCCCTCTGGAAAGAGGTTGAAAAAGGGTAATAATTGTGTTTTATTGGAATTATTTTAAAACGGTTGGAGATAGAAAAAAAAGTTCTTGACAAAAGTTTTAGAGCTAAAAATTCTACATCGAAACATTTCTCATCATTTTTTCCTTAGATGACATAAGGGTGGATAAAACTTAAGGGATGGTAATTTTAGTTTAAAAAACATATAACTACATATTTAACAAATTCATGTATTTGCATTTTTTTTGTCATTATTACCTATAAAGTGTCTATAAACGAAGTATACAAGAGTTTTTGTTTTAACCCCCCGAAAACGGGTTGAAAAAAATAAGGTGTTTTCTTGGAATTACTTTAAAACGGTTAACGTTAGAGAAAAAAATTCCTAATAAAAGTTTTAAAACTAAAAATTTTACATCGAAATGGTTTCCATTATTTTTCCCCAGATGACATTAGGGTTGCTAAAACTTAAGGGATGATAATTTCAATTAAAAAAATCATAACTATTTAACAACTTCATGTATTTGAATTTCTTTTTGACATAATTAACTTTAGAGTGTCCAAAAACGAAGTAAAGAAGATATTTTGTTTCCCCCCTAGACAGGGGCTAAAAAAGGTAATAATTGTGTTTAATTGGAATCATTTTTAAACGGTTGGAGATAGAGAAAAAAGTTTCTTTTTAGTTCTGATTCTACGTTGAAATGGTCCTTATCATTTTTTTCTTAGATGACATAAGGGTGGATAAAACTTAAGGGATGATAATTTTAATTAAAAAAATTATAACTATTTAACAAATTCATGTATTTGCATTTTTTTGACATAGTTAACTCTAAAGTGTATATAAACAAAAAATAAAGTTGATTTTGTTTTAACCTCCCGGAAAGTGGTTGAAAAAAATAAGGTAAGTGTTTTTTGGAATAACTTTAAAACGGTTGAAGTAAGAGAAAAAGAATTCTTTACAAAAGTTGTAAAACTAAAAATTATATCGAACTGGTTCTCATCATTTTTTGCAGATGACATTAGGGTTGCTAACACTTAAGGGATGATAATTTTGTTTAAAAGAAATTATAACTATGTAACAAATTTATTTATTTACGAAAAAATGATAAAGACCATTTTGATGTAGAATTTTTAGCTGTACAGCTTTTGTTAAAAACTTTTTTCTCTAACTTTCACCATTTTAAAATAATTCCAAAAAACACATTAATTTTTTAACCCTTCTCCGGGGGTTGAAACAAAATCTCTTCTACACTTTGTATGTAGACTCTCTAAGGGTAATTATGTAAAAAAAAATGCAAATTCATGAATTTGTTAAACAGTTATAATTTTTTTTTAATTGAAATTATCATCCCATAAGTTGTAGCAACCCTAATATCATCTGGGGAAAAAAATGGTAAAAACCATTTTAATTTATTATTTTTAGTGTTACAACTTTTGTTAAGAATGTTTTTTGTAGCTCCAACCGTTTTAAAGTAATTGCAAGAAAACACTTTATTTATTTTTTCAACCCTTCTCAAGGGGTTGAAATTTTGTTTTTAATTTTTTGTTTGTAGACACTTTAAAGTAACTTATGTCAAAAATTCATTCACTCCCCCAAATTGTGATTTTAGGGTCTATTTAATTGGACTAATATGCCTTAATAGGTGACAGCAAATAAATGGAATTTATCTATTGTTATCCCTCCGGCACATTATGATTGACATTTGAAGGGTCGCGGCGAATAACGATCAGAGTCCATTTTTCGCCAATATTAAAACAATAGCACTTTTAAATAGCTAGTACCTAAAATAATACATTTACAGATAGTTCGTAGTCCTCGAAAAACAACGTACCGCCTGAAAACGCTCATGTTCCAAGCGCTGACGGGTATAATACATAGATAACCTACATTTAGATCCGCAGTGGCAAGAAGCATTTTTCGGATATTTACGACCTCGCGCAGTAAACAAATGGACGGGTGGAAAAACATGCGCACTTAAAAGCCGTGGCAAAATATAAACACCGACACCCCGTACCCTTCGTCCGCGGTCTGACCGTGACGCTTACTAGCTGCCGTACTTCGAACAGACTAACTAACCAGGACGCCGTCGACAAATTCTTTCTGATAATGTGGATAGTCTGTTTGGCGCCAGGTGCGTTTACCCTCAACTTGCTTGCGCACAAACCGG
This sequence comes from Listronotus bonariensis, assembly GCA_014170235.1. Taxonomy (NCBI): domain Eukaryota; kingdom Metazoa; phylum Arthropoda; class Insecta; order Coleoptera; family Curculionidae; genus Listronotus; species Listronotus bonariensis. The sequence goes on along the minus strand of JACEGR010001944.1, from coordinate 94,801 downwards.
TTTTTTCGCCCATGAAATGTAACTATTGAATATTGGTCGAATTTTTGCGACATCAAGTTTTAACTTCTGTTAGATAAAATATAAAATTTTTCTTTATTTTGAATATCTTAATTAACAATATCCGACTTTAAAATATTAATAATAATAATAATAATAATATATTGTTTATTGTCCAAGAATAATCTTTTGACAAAAGCAGAATAAAATTAAAATATTAACAATAATAATAATATTAATAATAATAAGATATGCTTTATGTAATGGTTACGACTAATTAAAAATTATCATCAAAGTACTCTCTTAATACATAATACGCTACTTAATAACAAGTTTTGAAATCATATAGTTTAAATTTTTTAAAAATTTTAATTTTTTTAATATCAGTGGGCAAATGATTATAAATTTTTTTGAGTCATAAATTAAAGATTTTTTTGTTAATGATAAATTTGGATTCGGTTGAAGTTGAGATTTTTTCTAGTATCATATAAAGAATTATTAGGACTTTTTAAACAATTTTTTTTAAAATTAAACATACTGTTTCTAAAATATAAAATAGAGGTAAGAGTTAAAATTTTCTTTGACTTAAACAACGGTTTACACGAATCTTTTGTCTTTGCTTTGCAGATATATCTAACATAATGCAAATACTGACAAATTATACTAGTTGGACTCACGATCGTTATTCGCCGCGACACTTCATTTAATTTTTTTATTTTAAATTGGTAGGTTTAACAAAAAACAGGAGGTAAAAAAATTCTAAATAAACCAGTCTATCCAAATTTATATTTTTAAGGTCAGTGCGTAAGTATCTCTGTAATTAGATAGGGGTAGTCTATTTCCACCACTTATTGATTCTAAAAAGTGTAAAAATATTTAGAAAGTGTGTTGTCATAATAGCAATATTTTCGTAGAATTTAATTATCTTGCGCTTTCTGTTTTTGAGATAAAAAATAAAAACGTTTCTTTTATGCCATTTTTGTACTCCTTTATGGTTGACTTTGACCCTATGTTTATAAAGCATTGGTTTAAAAGACGTTTTTAATTTCTTAACACCAAAAGTGATACATACCAAAAAATAAAAAAGTGTTAACTTTTATGTTATTATTAAAACAACTACTTATATAAAAAATATTCCTTAATAAATTATATAAGAAGCTTAAATACAATTTTTGATACAACACAATTTTTAGAATATCTCACATTTGAAAAGTTTTTAGTTAAAATATGTTATATTTATGTATTAATAATTTTATATATTTTAATTAAAAAACTTTTTAAACATAAATAATAAAATGCGGTTTAAAAATTCTGATATACTCTTTAAATTGTGTTTTACCAAAACTGCGTTTCGATTTCGAGCTTCTTATATTATACACAAGTTTAAAAATGTAAATATTTTAAAACATTTTTACGGTACAAAATTTAAAAAATATAGTAAGCACTAAAAAATTTTAAAAACATAGATATATGGTTTTTTATTTGTATCTTTATAAATTAAAATAGGCCAATTTTTTCTTTAAATTTGCAAGAAAAATACGTTTTTTTAAGAAAATTAAATATATGTATAAATCATTTTTAATATTAATTAATATGTAGGTAGGTACTGTGACTTGCAGTAGACACTTAATGAAAATTAAAAAATAATTCTTTAGATTTGGATGATCGTTTTCTAAATAAAAATAAATCTATTTGAAATATCTTTTAATTTTTGTTGATGTAAGACAGGGTGTTTCATTTAAAACTTTGTATTGAACCTTGTATACCTACCTCAACAGATAATAAAAATTTGATTGCTGATTCGGAAACTACCGAATTAACCCAACCAAAGGGACATTTTTATTTATTTTGTACAATAAAAAAATATTGAGTAATAAACTAAACCATTGTTTTTTAATCGAAAAAGCACTCAAGTATGAAACTGGAGTATTAAAAATTGACAAATGCAAAATTCAACAATAAGTAAGCAGTGCCAGGTTAAGGCCTGTTTTCTACTGAAACAAAGAGTTATGTAATGTCCCCCTTGTAATCAGTGTTAAATTAAGACATTTTTTTAAAAAGGAGTAACCAATAATAAATTTTTCATCCTAGAAAGAATTGAAGAGCAAAAAAAAGGTCTTCAGGTACAAATTTACTTTTTGTTATTTTCTTTCTTTCAATTTGCGACGTTCGATGTATTGAAATAGATCTCTTTTCCTTCTTAGAAAAAATTGAAAATGTTCTATTTACCTTTTCTTTCTTTTTACCTTAAATTTGTGTACCTCCCGATCTGGCGTTAAAGCGGTCGCTTCAAGGATTCTTACTTAAGCCGGGCACTGGCAATAAGTTTTATATTGTAGGGCCTTAAATACTTATATCCTTAACACAATTAAAAAAAAATTGACGTAAAACTTACTTTAATTGAATCTTCCTCTCTTTTTGTATGGTCAGCAATAAATCTTACTCCATTTATAGCTTTGTGTACTTCTGGGCATTGATACCAAACCAATTCGCCAAAAGGACCACCTATTGCTTCATATTCACCATTAAAAGAAAAACCAATGATGGGCGGAGGGGTTGCTCCATGAATTCGACATTCTAATAGATTTTTTGAATCTGGATCCCTAAAAATATCCTGATTAGGTAGTAATAGGTATTTATAACCGTGTAAAAAACTACCTAAACTAATATGGTATCTTGGGACTGACAAAATACATTTACACGTATTTATTAAAAAAATATATTATTTTTTTTATTCTTACATAGAGGCTGTTTACGAATGGAGTTTACAAGAGGGCAAATGGGTTTTAAATATTATTTTTCCAAAAACAGTTATTCCTGATAAAAAATTTAACTTGTAAAAAAATATGATTCACGAAGAGAAAATATTGTTTTTGTATACAGGGTTCGCAAAATTTAAAAACATTATTTTTCTCCCAACTACTTTTAATTTCATTTTAAAGCAAAATGTCATTTAGAAAATTATTGATTTAAATAATGTTTGTAATTGATAGCAAAAATAATACACAGTTTTATTGAACCTCATAATTTGGCAAAAATGTATACGTTTCGAAGTGGAAAAAATTGTATTGTGTATGAATTTAAGGGAAAGCAGGTAGTTGAAAAGCAAATTATGCGGATTTTTTGGGCTATTTTATTATAAAATTTAAAATAATTAATTGTTGATAACACCAAAATCACTTTTATAAAACTCTTTGATACCCTTGTAAAAAAAAGAGTTATTTAAAATGTTTTTATTAAATTTTTTCTTTAAAATCAAAATTAAAAGTATAGTCCGGGTAAAATAGACATAAAAATAGGGCTAACCTTGCAATAATTCGCATAGAGCTGAAAATTTGCATAGACCTTAAGTTTACCATTATAAATAATACGTCAAAAGAACCGATCGATTCTTCTAAAAAAGTTATTTAGGGTCAAAGGTCAAAACAATCGCTTTACCATTGTCGTAGATTTTTAATAAGCAAATTGGCATATTTAAAACTAATTTTTAATTTTAAACATTATTTTATAACAATATTTTATATTATCAAAAATACTATAGCTATTTTACTTCTGCCTTAAGATTACATTCTGCTGAAAATATTTTTAAGCTTGGCACCACTGCCATACCTTTATATGTGACGTTTTTTACTATTTAAGCCTCGCTGCAATAAGGGAAATGCCAAAGATTTTATCGCTGCACTATTGTTTCTGAGAGCCTTTTTGTGACCAAAATCAATAAATGCGTTCAATTAAAAGAGTTACGGGTAAAAATTGTTTTTTTTTTTAATCAATAATAATAAATATTATAAAAAAATCTACTTTCACATTTACAAAATATCCAGGGTGTCAAAGAGAAAAAAGTCTAATTTATTTAGATTATTTTTAATACGTTTTTATATTTTAATAATACTTCTTATTTAAGGGTTTTTTGACATGAACTATTTTGATAATAATTTTTATGTATAAACGTATAAACTAGAGGGCGCTACCTACACTACAAATGGAATAACAAAACAAAATAAATTTAAAATAATCCATAAAGTTAATAGTTGATCTAAAAAGTTCATGTCAAAAAACTCTTAGATACCAAGTTTTATTACAATATTCAAAACCGATCAACACTTATTAAAATAAATTTAAAATGTTTTTTTCACTTTATTTCTTTTTTAATCTTTCCGATATAGGTCTTTGCTAAGATCTTAATATTTTGGCATACTTAAGGCATCTTCGGTTTCTCTGTATGTTATTAATTAGCGGAAATTCTGTATATTTCAGTTGTATGAAATAGCACCATATCGAATATTCTGGTATTGTATTCTAAATCTAAAATAAGGTCCGAGGCTTCCTCGGCAGGGTATTTAAAAAAATCTAGGAAGCTTAGCATTTTCATTATTTTTGCTGGTTGGCAAAGACTTTCATCCACTTCTTTGAAAAGTGATGCTTAATCGTGTGGCCCATGTCGGCAGGCCGCTATAGTTGCAGCTTTTATTAATAATGATGTGTCTTATTAGACAATTAAGTTGCATTTCTTAGATCTTTTCGTTTTTTCCTAAAATGATAACCTGGATCCGGCAGAAAATGTTGACGGTGTAGATAAATCAAATTTAATAACAATTTGTTTTTCCAACCAAGCAGCATTTTTTTTAAACATACTTCTTGTTTTGTGCTGCTTGGCATCATTTATCTTTAAAATTGTGGCAGAGGTGACAAATTTTTGACAAATATCTGGTTCATAAGATGAGTTAATGTTTGTTTTAATCTCTTGATTTAGGTAATCGAATATTTTTTAAAACTTTTTGTTTTTTATCGCCTTCCTAACCAGAACTAACCACTATTCTAAAAGGTGTTCTTTATTAAAATAGTGCATATCAAAAAAAAAATATATTCAGGGTGTTATGAAAATACTTTATAATATTTATATCCTAAAATCCTTGTGTAAAAATAAATTTAATAAAAATTGTTAAAAATGGCCAATTGCTAAGATAATAAACCCCAAAGTTTTACGGTCAAAATGCAAACTTGCTACTGACAAGTGATGAGAACAACAAAATGTTCAAGAGGTTGCCAAATTTATATTGTTCTTAACGAGGTTATTTATTAGGTTATTTACGGACTTACTATTTTAATAAAAAATATTAAATAAGGCTTGATTTACCTTTAAATAGTGCATATGCTTAAAATGTCTTTCGTTTGCTTCCCAGTATGTATTTATTTTCCCATTTCGGAAAAATGCTTTCATTGTTAAAAATTTTCTGAGCCGATTGATATCGCAATTGGTAAACAACTGAACACTATTAATGTACTCACAAAAAACAAACAGTTTTATGATAGAATAGCCACTGTTTCTGCTTTATTTTTTAATAAATACTAATGTGTGGGTGTGATCATGAAAATTATTTTACAATCAGTAAGCTACACTATTCGCTATAGGCTAAATTTTATTATGATTGAACAAAAAATTCAGAGAAAATAAATTGCATATGTGTATCAAGTTAGCGGAAAAATATAATTAACGTCCAACGAAGAGGGCACGGGTCAGCTAGTTGTGTATAAAAAAGGACGTTTAGCAAAATAGTGAGGAAAGCCGTCTTCTGCCAAGTAGGGGTGTGCAAATATCGTTCGAATCGAATCGAATATTAATATTCGATTCGAAATTCGAATTTGGTGAAGGTGGAAAATTTCGAGTCATTTAAATTATTCGAATAATTCAAAAGTTTTTAAATAATTCACGAATAATGCGAATTATTCACTAATAACAAAAATATGAATGAATTTTCAATTTTATTTAATTGAGATTCCATAACATCGGGCATTAAAATATTCTACTGATCCATAATATCCTTTTTAATTACAAATAAATTATACGAAGAAGACAATTGCTCAATTATAAATTTTAATATATATTTATCTCAGTCAGTAACAAAAAATCTAGATACTATTAAACTAGCAAGAAATCTTTCAAATTCATTTTACCTTTTATAATTTTTAGTTTATTTTAAAAAAAAATTATGAGAAAAGGTTATACGCACACGCTGATAAAAAAAATTACTTGATTCAAGAGCGTCTTGCCTTAAGAACCTCATCCAGGAAAAATACTTTTCTTGAATCAAAAGAATAAAATTCTTGATCTAAGAAAAATATTGGAGAACAAGAATAGTTTTTTAGCTTAAGAATTAAATTTTTAGATCCAAATAAAATGTATTATTAATGTATATTATTTGTCAAATTTATATTTAAATATCAAACATAACAAATCCTATATTCAATATTTTTGAAAATTCTCGATTACTACAATAATACGTAATAATTAAAAAAAAATAGAATTATTCGATAAAAATTCGAATTATTCGAAAAAAATCGAATTATTCGAATTTTCTTGAATTATTTGATTTTTTAATTATTCGGAAACTTTTAAATAATTTGAATTTACGAATTATTCGATTTGAGTTTCAAATTGAATATTGATATTCGATTCGATACGAATAATTCATAAGTTCGAATTATTTGCACCTCCTACCTACTGCCAAGGTATTTATAGTGTTGATGTAAGCAGGGACGTAGCACAAGAGGGAAAAAGAGGTATATTTACAAATTTAAAAAATGTTTAAATTAAAAGAAGAAAGTACTGAGTGTGTCTCTACAGTGCCAGAACTAACCATTTTAATATATAAAAGTATAACACCTTGTATATTTTTTCCAGGGTAGCAAATAATCGCAAATAGAGAATATAAAATAATAGTCACAAATAAAGACTTAACAAAATAATGTGAAATATATCGCCGCCAAATGCAGCCTCTTTTTCTCGAGCTTTTAGAAATTAAACATTTTTAAAAGTTATTAGCGTATGAGGGTATGAGCCAATAAGCAAACTGATTTCATCTAAAACCGAAAGAATTAGGGAACTTTATCAAATACATATTAAAAAAACATACTTAGTAGTTACGAAAAGATGTATTTCCTTTAAAAATATAATTAAACAATAGCACCACACTAACAACTTTTTGCGTTATTTAACGAATTATTTAAGACCACTGATTAATATGTGAGAAGTACTAAAGGCAGTTTCCTGCATCTCGAGAAAAAGATGTGTTCTTTTTCTCGAGATACAGGAAACTGCCTTTAGTACTTCTCACATATTAAATAGTGGTCTTAAATAATTCGTTAAATAACGCAAAAAGTTGTTAGTGTGGTGCTATTGTTTAATTATATTTTTAAAGGAAATATATCTTTTTCGTAACTACTAAGTATGTTTTTTAATATGTATTTGATAAAGTTAGAATAAACACAGCATATAAACAGTGATGTATCTGCTTTTAATGTAAACAAGAAAATTTCTTTTATCAATTTGAAAAAATAGATTTTGGCAAAAAAATTGGGTGGCAGAAACCATAGTGCGCTGTTTTAAAATACGCTAAGGCTTTTATCGCTGCTTTAAAAATATCCGGCATACATAGGAAAAGAAATAATATTTAAGTTTTAAAAAACCTTTTATCTCACATAGGTTGAAAATTTAAAAAAATGTATTGGTGTACTATTTCAATAGAAACGTTGGTTAAAAAAAAACTAAAATTTAAACTATAAATTTAATATTTATAAGTAAAATAGAACTTTACCTAGATGTTACTTTATCACAAGAACTGGAGTTAGATAATATTTTCTGTTTATCGTGCTCTAAATATCCGTCATCGGAATATAATCTAGTGTTACTTAGACCATTGCAAGTTCGAACCATAATTTCCTGAGTAGTATTTAAACTAAAAATTAAAATATGTGTTATATTGGTTGAAAATAAGATTTAGCCTGTCCTTTAATTGATAGTGTTAAGTGGTACGATAGTAAGTTAATTATATTATGGATTAATATTATAAAGGCAGGAGCGTCGCCAGCCGATGAGCCAGGGCGAAAGGGGCCGGGGGGAGGGGGGTTGGCAAGTTGATATGGAGTATAAAAAAGTATGAATTTTAGGAAATATCGAGAGCACATGTTGAGTTTTACTTGTAGTACGAGTTTCACATCTACGGCGTATGTTGTATTAAGTGTTTTAGTGATTATCATCATGGATTTTGTTAAAAATCTGCAATGAAGGAAAATTTACATAGTTGGTTTAGTTATGTCTGCAGCTCAGGCCTAAATAACCAAAAATTTACGTTTTGTGAATTTATAAAATTACTTGGGATGCTGACTGTTTACCGTTCTGTTTTATTTAGGTTGTTATACAGGGTGCCCACGAGATCACTTTCCGGTTGCCATTTTTTTATTTTTCTATCGATACTGACGAAACTTGGTGGGGTTGTTAGACTAACACAAAGTCATTTTTTGGTATATATATATATATATAATAGGCTATTACGACTTCCGGAAAAGACTGGAACTTTTGATTTTTAAAAGGGACACCCTATATATTTTTTATTTTTGGATTCTCCAGATCATTTTTAGGCAGAATACAATATTTTTAAACTAAATTTTGGTTATATTTTATTTTTAATATAATTTTAATTTTTTAACCAGAGTGCCATGATCATTATAAACTCACTACTCCTACTTATCTTACTTTCAAAAAATACTAAATCAATCTTTTTTTTTACTTTTTAACTAGAGGGCTCTTAAGTTCAATATATAGAAATAAAAAATGGCAGCCGTAAAGTGATCTCGTGAGCAGCCGGTACTTATATTAATGCCTAATATTTTTTCGTTATTGTTATGCCCTGTTTTTAAAAATGCTTGCTTATTGCCGAGACACAAATCAAAATCTGGTAATTTCTGTTAATATTTTTTGGCAGTTTGTATCGAGATACCCATTTATATCAAATAATTGACCGTATTGCAACATTGAATTCCTTAATTTGAATTGCGAATACAAAAGACTGTCCGTGTTAAAATCCAATTCAAAACACATTGAAAAATAAAATTGACAACTTTCTGCCAGGGACCAAAATTTGGATATCAAATCAAAAATCGCCATCATAATATAACTTAGCAAAAGTGGTAAAGAATTTTTTTTAGAATCTCTAGGAGGGGCAGCTGTTCCTCCCTGTCCCTCTTGGCGACGCCCTTGTATAAAGATATTATAGGTGTATTGTGTTAAATACATAAGTACACTTTGTAGATAGAAACACTCTTACTTAATGGAGAACATAAAGTTAAAAACTATATAGCTAACCAAAACTAACCAGAACATAAAGTTAAAAAACTGAACTTTTATAAACAACTGAAATCTAAAAAATCACAATATAAAGTATTCATAAATACTGAATCGGCGGATTAATTTAATGGATGGTATTTATTTGGGTACACGCCAAAATAAAATCAAAAAAAATTAAACAAGTAAAAAGATAATTAAACATCGACGTTTCGGTGGCAAATCTGCCACCGTTGTCAAGATAAATGGAATAAAAATAATAAAAATAAAAATTTACTTTACTTTAAAATTTAAAATTTGTATCTTTTTTAGGAAATTCTGAAAACTTTGACATTAAATGTCAAAATATATATATATATATATATATATATATATATATATATATATATATATATATTATTTTTTACTTGTTTAATTTTTTTTTTGGTTTTTAGCACTTTTAATTTTATTTTGTCGTGTACCCAAATAAATACCATCCACTGAATCTTGTTATTAAAAAAAGCGACAAATGTAAGTCAAAGACAATTTCCTGTATTTTTGTTGGGGTGAGAATTTTTTTGGTCTTTAAAAAGTAGATATAATTTATAAATAATAATCAAACTAAAAATGTATTAACATAACAACAAAATCGCGTACTTTTAGGTCTTCACCATAAACGTATAAAAATATATTTTTTATTATTTGCTTTATTTTACCATTTTCGATCCAGCACGTAGAGTGGTCGCCTCATAACCAGCAGTCTTGGTAAAACATGAATAAACACTCTTCTAACCCACGGGGACATAACGTGTGTTTGTGGACATCGAAAATGTACATTTAGTACAATAACTGTTACACATATGCTAAAAATAGAAATAAGGGACTTTTGTATTTTAAAATATCTTAAATATAGGTTTATTTAAATTTAAAGAAAAACACTTTTATAATAAAACGTGTAAGTTATTTGAGGTTACACTTTTTATACAGGCGTAGGGTTATCATAAATTCTATAGCCAATGTCGGGACACTTTAATTTGTGATACATTTAATTTTTTTGTGCTTAAGTGTATAGATATAAAATTCAGCAGCACTTTAAAGCTATATTGCAAAATTGCTTTAACCGTCAATTCCGTTCGTCATCCGCTGACTTGCCATTAATTCTCTCTAATTGATATTAAATATGTAAAGGGATCAAAAATATGTAAGTATTTGCATATTTTAAAAAATTATACGATATGGAAAATTAAATATTTTCTTCTATATTATCTCGGTCCCTCCATTAACCCCTGAGCAGAATAACGCGTGCCGCTGCACAGTAGTACCAGATGCTCAAAAATTGACATCAATTTAATAAATAATTGAAAAGGCCTTTAATACTGGTGGTCACGTTTAAAATAGTGCAAAATAAAAAGTGATTTGAACTAAGCTTTAAAAATTACAATTCTTCTTCCATTTAACCATTTCTGCAGCTGCAGCGGTCTCTATACTAAACCTCGAAAAAAACTTACCCTGTATACAGTGTGTCCCAGGATAGGTGTTACAAGAGGACAAATGGATCAAAAATTTTGGAATATTTAAACGTCCTTTTGCGAAAACTGGTCGCATGGTCCAAAACTAATAAATACAAAATTTTACTCCGATTGGTAACATACAGGCCGAGTTATAACTAAAAATATGAAAAATGACCAAGAGTAAAGTACCTTTATTTTTAAAAATAGGACAAAATTGTATAATTAGATGTTGTAGAGAATTAAATTTTATGTCTAAATTAAAAAAAATAAAATAATAATTTTTGTCAATTTTTTTATTATGCATTAACAGTTTTTAAAATATTTGACTTAGAGCAGCAAATTTTAAAAAAAATGTTTAAAATTAATAACTTTTCTTTTAAACTTTTTCCTTCTTGTCCATTATTTAAGTAATACGTGATGCAAAAAATTGACAACTACATTTTTTATTGTCCTGCTTTAGCTTTAAATTTTAACATAAAATTCAATTCTCTATAACATTTACTTATACAATTTTGTTATATTTAAAAAAATAAAAGTAGTAAGTTCCTGGACATTTTTTATGTTTTAGTTATAACTAATTGGAGTAAAATTTTGTATTTATTAGTTTCGGACTATGCGACCAGTTTTCCCAAAATTTCGTTATAAAATACAAAAATTTTTGGTCCATTTGTCCTCTTGTAACACCTATCCTGGGACACACTGTATGTCTTAAACGTCTTACTTTTTTTTCACAGAATGTTAATATTTTGAAAAAAAAACTTGATTTTGGATAATTATTTTTATACCTATTTAGCTTTTTTGAAGAATTTGTAAAACGTTTTCTTTACATTAAAGAATATTTTTATGTATAAATTCCCATTGCCAGTCGCGTCCCTTGAGATATTTACCGTAAATATTTTCAATGAAAAAATAACACATTGGCACGACTGGATAAAATTAATATATTAGGATAGCTGATGATCACCTCAGTGGCGTCTGAATTTGTACTTTTTATCTAAACTAATATTATAAAGAGGTAAAGTTTGTACCTTAGCTTGTTTGTTTGTTTGTAAGGGATAATCTTCGGAAATAATACTAAACCGTGAAATTTTTTTACAATTAGAAACCTACATTATTCAGGAGTGCTATAGGCTATATTTTATTATAATTGAACAAAAAGTTTACTTACAGAAAATATAATTAACGCCATAATGCCATATAATGTTGGCACGGGTCGGCTTGTTTAAAAATAAAGAAGTTGCAACTTAATAATATTTAAAAAGTGTTGTGTAAACGGGTTTTTTAATAAAACTATAAACTTTATTTTTCTGGCACTTATCTTATTTAATAAGATGGCCGAAAATGTTTCAGATGACGTTGACAAAACCATTACGATTATGTTAAAATGTGTTGACCCCTTTATACATATACGAGCTCTGACTTATATTAAGTTTTGTTCTTATTTCTTACGAATTATTTAATTGTTATACATAACTTTTTTATTAAATTGCATTACTTTTGTAATATGTTTTTCAAATATTTTATAAAGTAAACACTACAATGCAAAAAGTACCTAACCAATTATTGTTTTTTTTAATAAGCGACACAAAATACGTGTGGGTCGTTGAGTATTTTGTATTTAATAAAACTGAGTATTATCACTAATCTAACCACATGGTTAGATTAGTGATTAGTTTCTGAACTACGGGGTGTTAATTTTTTTAATAAAAATATAGTTTGTTAATAATAACTTTTCAACCCATTCAGATATTTTTAAAAATTTAGGACCTTTGCACCAAAAGACATTTTTTGGCATACAAGAAAAAAATATATTTTACCAGTGTCGTCCATGAGAGGTTTAAGGTAAATATTTTTTAAGAAAAAAATGGTACGCCACTGCATTCTTCTAAAATAAAAATTTAGTCTCTTGACTATTTTTTGTTTAATGTACGGTTTTCGCGTAAATAAATAAAAACTATTTCTCGGCATGGTCCTATCAAATTAAATAATGCAGTGGCGTACCATTTTTTCTCAAAAAACATTTACCTAAAACCCTTTATGGACGACACTGGTACAAATTATTTTTTTTATTGTATGCCAAAAATGTCTTTTCGTGCGTTTCTCAATTTTTTAAACATATATTAATGGGTCTAAAGGTTATTATTAAAAAAAATATTTAAAAAAATAATAACGGCCCGTAGTTCAAAAACTAAGCCGTTTAGGACATATTATGTTCATAAAAAAAAATTCTTATTTTTTTGGTGGACAATCACCTCCTAAAATGTTTTGCATTTATTAATAATAGTGCCGTATTGGTGCAATTTTTAATTTTACACTGTTACATTTTCAAGCTCAGGCAAATCAAAAAACTTCTCATTTTGTGTTGTTTTCAAAGTAAATTTGTGATTAAAATGTTATTTTTTTAATCAAGGAAGTTGCAACTTATTTATAATTAAAACATGTTGGGGTTATTTTAACAATATTATGAACTCTATTGCTCCGGAACTGGGGTTGCCACTAATCTCATTTATTAAAATAACGAAAAGAGTTCCGGATAATGTCATTATGGTAACAAAATAATGCCCCGTAAATAAACCGACTTTGTAAATGACCAAACCCTCTAATATATGTATTTTAGACGTTAACAATAACATACCTGAATGTGTCTAATATCATGGTAAAAAGAACAAATTTTCCAAGTAAAGGCACTACAAGGGAAGTAGGTGGAATTATTTCTGCCAGTAAGAGAAAGAATACAGTTAACGACAGTAATATCGATATCGACAAACTAACCTGAAATTTAAAATAATTTTTAGGCTTACTCCACCATATACAGGGTGTCCCAACACTTTTTATTAACGAAATAACTTCGCCATAGTACAAGATATAAAGATAAACCTAAAATAAGAATCTAATGGGGAAAGAAAATAGTATTTTTTAATATAATCCTAAATAATTCAGCGTGACAAATAATATAACATGTAATTAATTACCCCAATTCCCTTGTTAGAACTACTTATAGGGGGCCAGCTATTTGGTTTATATTAGATACATATTTACTTACCTAACCCAAAATTCAGCCATGATTGACGTATTTCTGCTTTTAGAGCAATTAAATAAATATGAGTCTAAAATAAACTAAATTGCTGACATTCCAATTAGTAGTTCTCACAATGAAAGATAATTAATTACATGTTATTGTATTATGCATTACTTTGGCAGTGACAGAATTACTAAAAAATAATTAAAACCAAAGTATTATTTTCTTTCTTCATTTTTAATCATCAATCGTATCAGGATTCCGCATGTATCTCAAAAACCTGCAATAGTTGACGTAAAGTGTCTTAAATACTTTTAATTTATAATATAATTAGGCCAAAATTTGGTAATATATACAGGGTGTTCCATTTATAAAAACCTGCTTGACAAAATAAATATGTTTTTGAGACACCTTGTATATTTACTAGTACTATCAATAAAAAGAAGTGTATCCCAATAACCATTTTTATTTTAACTTTATTTTTGTATCTTGTCCAGGGGCGAAGATATGTTGTGTATAAATAAAGTATGGACAACTTGTATATTTTACATAGTATTATTTGAATATTATTAACATACTTCTACATGGTATATAGAAAACTACAAATCCTTAATATCTTTTAAACGGCATTCACATAATTTGGTATCTGGTAGTCTTGGGTATAAAAATTAAACAGTAATATCGACAATATTGCCAGACTTTTTGGTTTTGTGCTGCGCCCAATTGTTTTTTTGTTTTTAAAAATATTTTATTGCAATAAATTGGGCCGTTCAAAAATAGCATACTTATACAATTTTAAAATTATATTATTACTAATTGCTAAGAATTGACAACTCGCATTTTTAGTAAAAGTACGGCAACGCTTAAATATCTTTAAAGCTGCTTAAGATATGCTTACAAACTTTAGTTACTAGGGTTTTTTGAAAATACGGAATTAAACAGTGAATTTATCACTGTCGTCCAATGTTACTAAAAATGCGGTGTTGTGATGCTTGGCTACTGATTAAGATGATATTTTGAAAGTTGGATACCCTACAATATTTGGCTCTCCCGAATCAGTGTAATTAAAATAAATGGAACATTCTATTTAAATTACAAAAAAAAATACAGCGAGTTAAAAATAAAATTTTTCAAATTTTAAAGATAAGTTAATACGATATATTTAAATAATTTTATTTATTTTTTGATACATTACCTTTTCCCCACTATCAGACGGAAGATAAAATACCAGCACCGTTAGGAACGAAATACCCATACATGGTATAATAAGATTTACGGTATAAAAGAGCGTCTTGCGTCGCATTGTTATATTAAACGTTATATCAAGATACGGCTCATCGCAACAAGTATAAAACTTCTCATTTCTAAAAATATAAGGACAAAGACAATTAGGTTAATTAATAACATATCAATCGTCAGAGGCGCAGTTAGGGAGGGGGCTTAGCTAGACCCCAAAACAACGGATTAGCCCCCCTAAAATTATTGGGCATTTAAAATTTATAAGTACTTTTCGGCAAATATAGTCTATAAACTGTCAATCGTACTAGAAAATTAACTAATTTACTGTCGCAGTCTCTAGGAAAGAACAATAAAACACACATAGGACGTTTTCTATCAGCGCCGTATAATTTAAATTTGTTATGTTTCTGAAATTTGTGTGGGACCTTAAAATTATATAAGATTAAAAGTGGTCTAATATGGATAAACTCGTCATTTAAGTCAAAAATTAAGTAAATTTCTTGGTACTTCTTTATCTTATTTATTAAATTCTGAAATTTTAACAAAAATCCAAGAGAGTTTGGATACATATTGAAAAAAATATATAATCTAATGGTTCCAGCAATTATTATTGCTTTACTTATATTTATTTCTTACTTATAAAAAAATAAACTTTATTATATTAGGCACAAAGAAAAATCTTCTATTGACACAAAAAAAATATAAAAATAAATCATAAAAACCGTTTATTAAAAGAATAGTAAAAATGATTTTACAGTGTGCTTTAATAAGGTGTTAAAAAAATATCCTGAATATTTCCCATAAAACCGTTGACTTACTTAAATATTAAAAATTGTAGGATTGCATCTTTTATTTTAAATGCCTCTTTAGTATCACAATTTTGTAGCTTTATTTAGTTAATCGTTCGCTTTGCTTCAGAAAATACGAAGATGTTGTGTAATAACTAAAGCGCAGAATAAATGCAATAAAATTCAACAAATATATGCGCATATACAGGATGGCCCAATTGTCCAAAAAGTCCAATATTTCTGTTGTTTGCATGTCCCAAAAATATCTTGATGTGTACAGAGTGTCTCAAAAATAAGTTAGGTCTAGAAAGCTAGTTTTTTTTTATTGTGACCCCTATTTTTGTTTACAGAATCGGTTTCAGCAGAAAATTTTGTATAAAGTACGATATTTTATTTTGGCGCTCATGACGATGTTGCATGTCCCAAAAATATTTTGATGTATACAGAGTGTCCCAAAATAGGTTACGGCTACTTTTTTTGTAAACCCTATTTTTGTTACAGTTTTCAAGGTATTATTTAATAGAACAAAAATATTGAAAAAACAAAAATATATATATTTTTTTAATAAATGGAAACTATTTTTATTTTATCTTTCCCCTATTAAATAATGTAACATAGGCTACGACTATTTCCCAAAAGAACGCATTATATACTAATTTTTTATTAATACTTTATACTTTCCTAAATACATATATATTGTTACAGACTTTCAAAAATGTGTTTAGGTTATAGAATTTTAGAAAGTTAGGATCATTTAATTTAGTTTGTTAATTTATTTAAATAATTTACCTTAATTTTTCCAAGTTCTTTCATCACTTTCGAAGGTTTCCGAAAACGCCCGAATTATCCATTAAGAACTTTTATGCCATCCCATACTATGAAATTTTCACGATCATTCTTTACTCTTCCACCATACTATAAAAGGGCGACGGGAAGCCTCCGATCAGTCAGTATAAAGACTTTTGTGTTGTAAACTTCGAGACATTGACAAGAGTAGATTTTGTCGTTGTTGTAACCATAGTTACGTTCCATTGTTAATAAAGTTATAAAAACGAAGACACGTGTTTTTATACGAGGTGTTTTGGAACATTTGGTGTCAGAAGCGGAACGAGGTTACCCAAGGAAGCCGAAGTGGTAAGAAGAGTGAATGCCAGTTGAGACAAGACAAAGACAGCAAGTAGTTATGGAGGAGTTAAGTGCACTAATTAAACAAATGATGGAAAAACAAGAATCCCTGAAAGAAGACCTAAAAAAGAAATGAAGCGGGAAATTCAAATTAGTCATGAAGAAACAAGACGACAAATGGAGCAAATTCAAAAAGACATAAAGAAAAGCCAAGAACAAATGAAGCATGAGCTCAAAGAAAAGATGGTAAAGATTCGAGAACACTTAAAGGGAGAATTTCAACAAAGTCAAGATGAAATGAGGCAACAAATGTTACTCGAACTAAAACTTACAAAGGAAGATGTTAAAGAAGATATGCAAGAAATACAACAGTCGGTTGAAGATAAAGTTTATCAACTTCAAAGCCACATTCAACAAGAAGTACAGCGACAGATAAAAAAAATAGCTAATACTGGTGTCGTTGCAGAAAGTGGTAATTCAACTACTGTTATGAAACCACCAACTTTCGATGGAAAGGTACCGTGGGTTACATACCTTCGACAATTCGAGGCTGCTGCCAACGGCAATAATTGGAGCCCACCAGAAAAGGCTCGAGCTTTGGTACTTGCTCTTCGAGGAGAAGCCATGGAGGTGTTAAGAAACATCCCCGAAGAAAAGCAGTCCGACTATGAATCGATTGTCATGTTCCTGGAGATGAGGTACGGCGAAACCCATCTGCAAGAAGTTTATAAGGCGCAGTTACAAGGACGAAGACAGAAGTACAATGAAAGTCTTCAAGAGTACGAAGCGGACATTGTACGTCTAGTTAATTTAACGTATCCATCATACCCGGAAGAAATTAAGCAAGAATTGGCGGTAGGCAGTTTCATTGAAGGGCCGCGCGATCCTGATATGAACCAAGCATTACACTGAGAAAAACTTTAATTATCATAACTAGAAATTTAATAGCGATAACTACAATATCTGCATTAAATAGGGGATAATGTGGATGGGTTGTTACCATTATTAAAGTAATCTTACAGCAATACTTTAGTTACCACTGATAAACAACTTTAATAATAATCTTTAGTAGTATTGGGTAGCAGCGATTATTAGACCGACCTACTACCGTTATTAAGTTTGTCACATAACTGTAATTAAAGTATCTAATAACGTTTGATAAGTTGCTTAATTGTCATAACAATGAGTATAATTGGGTTTATTAACGCTCTTTAATAGTCTTAACTAAACTTTTTCCTTTGATTATTATATCCCTTTAATAATGGTTATTAATTTGTAAAGCTGTGATAGAAAGATGAACTGCTGTGATAATTAAGTTAATTTTTTACTGTAACTAGGAATATTTCTACCAGTATAATTTTATGCACTAACCATAACCTACTATTACGGCAAAGGTAACTAAAGTTGTCCAATTACCATAATTAAGTGCATTTAATAATCTCGGATTCGCCATTTTATTAAAAAAATTAATACCGGGTGGCCACAGCGATCCTAGGAATTTCAGTACTTTAATATCTTTGTTTTTGCGCATAGTAACCACATCTAATTTAGGAGTTTTAATATTAAACCCACTTTTCAATAAAAAAGTATATTTATTTTAAAACTTGCAGTTTGCATTTGGCACTATCCTACTAGAACGTTTATTATTTTGTACAAAAAAATATAAATGCACACAAAACTTAATATGTTAAACTGCAGATTATGTATGTAAAAACAACACAATTATTGGGGAATAATGTCAAATTGTAAGTTTTTTTACCAATTTTTAGAATGATTTAAATTACATTCCTAGTGGATATAATATTTAAACTCTGAAATTGAGTATTGGTCCCATGTGTAGAAAACAGATATGCCAAAGTACAGAAATTCATAAAACCCCTCTTGCTGTTGTTTGTAAAAAACTGATTAAGTCACAAAAAAATATTTTTATGTTCATCCAGCTATACATCACCTGAGTTGCGTTTAAGCAATAGAATATTATTATTATTATTATTATGAAGTTTCTGACAGTAGGCGCAGGGCCGATAAACTGTCATTTGTCCACAGCGAGTAAGATACACTATGTGCAAATGGTCAGTTTATATGTGTATATGTAATGATTGATACTAACACTTAAGTTTAGACTATAATACCGGTTATTCGGTCAATGCCAAGTGGCTAAAAGTAGCTTTACACACACCCCGGTGTAGGACTGGTGGATAGAAACAACTCTTTTATCATTATATATTTAAAGTTGTACTGTTTCAATACACATAAAAAATATAAATTTAATAGGTTAACAGTCCTGATTGGTACATAAGTCTAATATATAAAAGATAAACATAAAATATATTCTAATAATTCCATGAAATATCTGAATAAATCATAATAATTTATAAGTTCGTTAGATTTTATACAGCCCTAGTTATAAAATGATAGAAGAGCACAAATATTAAAACAATGAAGATTACGTAGGTTTAAATAAAAGTCCTTTTATATTGTTGTACTGGTAAAAAATATATTTATTTTACGAATGATTACATGTACAAACTAATTTTCGAATATTAGTTGCTTTCCTTTTACATCAAATCTTAGCTAATTTTAAGTCGGCTGCCTAGATGATGGTTCCTTTTTAAAATAGGAACTCCGCTCAGTTAAGAATGATACCGCCCCCTTGCCGCGGCTAAGTATGTCGGATATCTTACTTAAAAGAAGATTTTTGCTACGTTATTGAAAGTTACGTACGTCAGACGTATTCCTGTCCATTTCGAGGTTAGAAATACTTTAAAGTTTGTTTTTAGACTTGGTATTTACTTTTTTTTAATTTCTATTGTTATAAGAGATGTTGAGAATTTGGTTGAGTATAGAATTATATTAAAAAATAGTTCCTTTTACACCTTTTCTATTTGTTAGCTCAGCTAAGATTTTTGCTTTGCTGAGCTGAGATAAGTTACAAAAGAAAGCAACTATTATAACTGGATAATAAGGAGGGTCTACAAGTCTACATTTACCGCCTTGTTCCACACGTGGCATCAAGGCCACAGAAATTGTCTTAAAAAGTTCAAAGGTGCCGACAGAGAGTACTCTTGCTGCCTGTTGTTGGCGGAACCAAATTTTTGGTAAAAGCCGGAGGAAGTTTTATCACTTGGATATGTCCTATAAATATTTGTTTTCAGAAATTGTAAGTTATCAGAATATGTAATTGCAAAGGATATTTTTATTATAATATTTCTACGGTATTTAAAATCTTTTGTTTTTAGGAAAAGGTGCATTAAAATTACATATAAATAATGAAAAAAACACTGTATTCGATAAAATTATCAAGACTGAAATATCTTTTGCAAATAAACCTGTTAAAAAACTAAATAGCAAGTACATTTGTAAAAAAGTTGTTTCGTACTTACCTTGTTCGATGAACAATTCAAAATGAACCTTTGATGAACAAACAAGTTTACGATTGCTTCGTTTTAGTTACGAATTTGTCCGAGCTTTTCCGATTAGTTATAATAAGTAAGCCACTTACGTTATTGTAGTCGTAAAGTTAGTTACCATAATAAGACAAGATAGTTACAGTAATGCAGACATATTTTATAAAGTTTGTCTAATAACCATTATTAAGATATCTAGTTACCACAATAAAAATTTATGATACAAAAAAATTATTAAGTTTTCTAACAGCCGTAACTAAAGGGGCTAATAACCATTATGAAATAAGTATCAGTAGTAATAGGAAATTTTCTGAAATTTTAATTTAGTTACTACTGGTAGTTTCATAACTTGTGATTATAAAAAATCCATTTATGATAATTAAAGTTTTTGTTATCATAACTAAGTTCCTTGCTGAAAGGTTTCAAACGATTACCCTAAATTGTCAATTCATTTAACTGAATTAAAAAGCATACCTACATAAATTTAAAAAAATTTCTTAACCTGTATATCTAGTCCTTAATTACTAAATAGCTGTAAAACCAAATATCATTGGTACATTAGTACTGCGTAACATAATGAAAGTTATAATTAAAATAGGTATTTTTAAATTTTAACTTTAAAGGTGAATTCCCTAACGAAGCGCGATAGAACAGTGACAAAAAAATTAAAGTTTACTTGCCTATTCTAAAGAAACAATAAATATGCATAATTCTTTTTAAATATGCACAATTTTTTTCGCCCTATCGGGTCTTCCATCTAGGTCCACTGACCACTGCACTGCAGCCCTCGAGGGTTATTCTGCCTTGATACTACTCCTTTTCATTTACACGCTATTCACACGCCATTTATACGCCATTCACTCCAAAACTTGAATGGATGGTCGCTGCTCGGTCCGTCCGCTGACCCCCGAGCAGAGCACCATGTACAGCGCAGCTAATATGCTTTAAGGTCGGGCCTCACATAACCGCAACGAGCCCGTGGCTGTGCGCTGCACCGGTGAAATGCAGGGGAATGCGGTGAAAAAAATTTGTATGTAATCAAACTGCAGTATTATGAGTCAATTCTACCACGCTTTAAATTACACCTGATCATAAATTAAATCTATACAAAAGGGGTAACACAGTTTTAAGGGTTGACCACATATCGGTTAAGCTAAATAACATAACACATAGGCAATGTAAGGAAAAGAGACGATCTAACTAAATACCGGCATGTAAACAGGCGTGACTAATAAAAGTGCTTGTTTTGTTATTCTATTACTCACCGAATTACCAAAACGGATTGCTCATGCAGTATAACCACACTGTAGCACGGCCGTGACTCGGTTTTAAAATGTACCGTTGTAATCAAATGCCTAAGGCATAATATCACCGCTCTATGCCCGACCACATACCCCTCACCACATTTTAACAAGTAAACAAACATTAGTTTCCTTGATTTCTTGAAATATTAATTTAAAAAAAATGTATAAAACAAAAAATAACAATGTATTTGTAAGTTTTTCCCACATATTATTTACGACATGTAACAATAAAATTAATTTGACAATTTTTAATACCTATTAAATTACTTTTTCTTGCATTGTTTGTTTACAACAACTAACTTTTAAGTTTTAATTTTATACGCAATGAACTAATATAAAAGGTGACGCCCGTAAACAAACTAGTTCGGAGAACATCGGCGCTATCCGATCCACGTATGATTTCATTTCCTGGGCATGTTTCAGACCGTACGAGACACGGTCGTGCTACGATGCCGGTCTTGTGGAACATCAGTGCGGTTATTTGTGGCCAGACTTTTACCTATACTACACTTAAAGTTTGGAAAAAGGGAAACAGAGATAAGTAGGAAAATCGGTTTTATTTTAACAAAGAGATACTCATACATAAAACAATAGACTTAGCTTGAAAAACGCTTTTATATATTTGAGGGCATGTGCTTTTAAACTTTTTCGAATTTATTTGCGAATTAGGGGAGCCAATATTGGGCCACTTCAAAATTTACATGGGATTCCCTATGTCCCGCTCGACGGAGCAACACCCGGTATAAAAGTTTTAATTTTCTTAAAATGTTAAATACACTTCCTAATTTTATTCTGGAGAAAAGCCAAATAATATTTTGTTTAAAAATAATCAAGTCATTTTATTTTTTGTGATGCCTTTAGGAGAGAGGAAGCTGCAGCCCGACAGCCCTCCTGAGTACGCCAATGCTCCGAAACATTTTTGAGGGTTTTTAACCCTTAAAATTGCTGTAATAGACAGCCTATTTATTGTTGTTTCTATATAACTAAGGCTCAGACGGAGCCAAAGCAGATTCAGTGTTAAATTGCAAGTCACTGTAAACTCGCAGTGAGAAATTAGGTTTGGAAGCGGCTGACACGTGGACCCCTTGAAATATTCGACGCGGTGGCCGGCCATTTAAATAAAATACTCCAAAACAAACGTTTTGCCATCCGCTATGTGTAGATTACCACTACAAACATTTCATTTGCAACTAAAGTAAATTTCAAGCGCGTACAGGCCATAATCATGTCATTTTGAAAAATTGCTGCTGACCGTTATTTGCTTGTTTTTGCTTTATTACGTTTTTAATGATTGTCGAAACATTTATAACATGTGTTTGATGTATCTTTGGAGTCGTTTATGCGAAAGATGAATTTAAATTTTACGATAGTCTCTTACTTCTAAAACACAAAAACCGCCATTATAATTAATTTAACTAAATTAGTATGAAACCTGTTCGATTATAATATTGATAAGATATATTAAAAAGTCAACCCATAATTTGTTGTTTTTGATTTTAAATATACAGTATGATTCTGATTCGTGAGCTACTAACTAAATTTTTAATTTGTGAGTTTTGAGAAAATATCTTTTTATATCCCAAACTATAAGATGCTTGATACATGTTCTTTCGAGCAGATTGAAATTACACGGAAGTCGGTCTGATTAGTCGCTGCGATTGCTGCAAGTTGTATGTGGACCATGTAATTCAATACCCATTGTGGCATATAGCCGGGGAGTAGTTGTTTTGGTATCAACGATCGTCCCACACTACTAGTAGAGGAAACATACCAGTTTATAATTAATAGGGTAAGGTAGAACATAATATGTGGAAAAGAGTCTTTAGATTAACATACTAAAAGTCTACCACGATCGCACAATTCCAAATTTGATGTCACATAAAAATAATTCCTTATTTTTAATAAATCAAAAAATGTAAATTTATTACAATCTTTTTCGAGGTCGGTTTGCCTGATCGAAATAATTTTTTTGAAAAAGCTCACTACGCTGAGCGAAACGTCAAATGATTGTTATGGAATGAAGTCTTTTAAATATAATAAAAAACCTGTACCCAAGAAAAATAAATAATAATAATTGGTTTATGGGTTAAGAAATATACAAATATATATTTTTGATTTCTTAATTTTCTTGAAAAATTTGAATATTTTACATTGGAAAACAATGCCCAGAAATCCAGAACTGGGGATGCTTTGCTTTTGAAAATAACAAAAATTACTCAGTGAAAACAAGGCTATTGCCTTGATCATAAAATATAAGTATTTAAAATGTTTTTTATAATTTTGATATTAATGAAATGTTATTAGGATTATAAGGCGCATCTTTAGAAATACTTTCCCAAAATGCAACGCTATTAGCAAATGGATTTGTTTTTAGCTTAACTTCTTTGTTTATTTCAAAATATTTTAAATTGTTTTCGTCTGTCACTGGTTCCCATTGTTCGTCGGGTGTTCCAGATTGCGCAAAATTAGTCCATAGCTTTACAATTGTTTTAATTGCATTCCGGTTTTCTGGTTCTTCCATATCTACGCCAAGGGCATTAATAAGTGCACTTTTAAAAACAACCATGTCATCTCCTCCATGTCCTACTCCTCCCGGCATGCTATCTAAAATAATTTATGGTTACCACGGTTAATACCATACATTTTTTGGTGGTTCTTCTAGTTTTAATGGTTTCAAAAGTGTGTATGTGTAATTTATGTAAGCCTTTTAAAAACTTACCTTCCGGAATGTCAAATAGTTTTCTCACCATATCGCTTAAGTCGTTCAGGTTTGAATAAACGTACAAATATACTGGCTTAGACGAACTTTTAACTATTAATTTGGTTGATTTTATTATTCCATATATAAAATTTACATCTCCTATAAACTAAAAAAAAATGTAGAGTTCCCAAAAATAAGTATGTTTGGGTAAGTCATCGGTTAGAGAAAGTACCGCAACTCTAAAATATCTAGGGTATTTTGGAGATGTAGAACCGAATGGAGATATCGGCTCTTTTTCAAAATTTCTCAGATTTTTGCTACACGTTTTTTTTTCACTTTTTTAAATGGAATGCCGTTTTTATTTTAACTGAAATAAATTGGACGGATTAAATTTGGTATATTTGTAAATTTTCAAAATTTTATCTTTATTAGTTGCTGAGATATGTTACAATACTCATTCCGCAAAAAGTAAGTTAGCGCCTAAATACCTTTAAAACAGCGTAAGCTAACTTCATTACTAAATTTGGTATTTAAAGATCAATGTTATTAGCTTTGTTGCCAAATTTTAATAAAATTGCGGTGTTGTCATATCTTGGTAACTGGTAAAGACTGAATCTTATTAAACTTTGACAACAGTGACTATATTACTCTTTAATTCCGCTTACCCAAAATCCTTTAAATACCGAAATTTGTATACGCAGCTTAAGCGGTTTTAGTGATATTTGTGTGTACCTGAACTTCTTACCTAAAATAGGTTGATGTGATACGTCTAGTAAAAATAAGATTTAAAAATTTGTGGACTTCTTAACATTGACCTGTGCAATTTATTGCAATGAAAATTAATGGAGCATTCCATTTAAAACAAATAAAAAAGATACATGTAACACAAAATAAAAATCGGATTTATATATATATTAATAGTAAATTCTTCATACCCGATACCTTTTAGATACTGTATTTGGTAAATGTATCTTAAGCAATTTTAAAAATATTTAAGAGCTGCAGTACATTTTACCATTTTACTAACCCTAGTATACCAAAAATACAGATATGGTGTTTTTTTCTTCATAGTTGATTCTATATGGAAAATTTAGAGCAAAAACCTTGTGTATTATTGTTAGAGTTTTTTTTATAAACGTCGTACCACTTTAATACATTTATGTGCACTTTTGCCAGTGCGTTGAAAGAAAACTAAGGCCCGTTACACATGAGACGTACGGACGCCCTACGCCTGACATACAGTTTTGCATTGAAAGTAATGTAAGATAACCCTTACGCGCCGCGTCGTGCCTGCTTGTGAAGAGTAGTCCCGTTACACATGAGACATACGAACGCTCTACGCCCTCTACGCCTCATGTATTGACAGTAATGTAACTTACATTACATTCAATGCCTCAGAAGTATGGCGTCTCCTGTGTAACGGGACTAAAGCGAGACGATATGTGTTTATAAATGTTTATAGGTACCGATACTTGAGGTCAAACGTAGCCTTTAGAATATTATTGTTTTTTTTAACTTTAGCACTGTAAACAACGGGTCACAGACTATGCAACTTTTTGTAAGATAGGTTGTACAACTTAAGTAAATTCGACCATCGAAATTAATCCCATAAAATATGGCGTTTTTATTTAACAAGTTTAACGAATTAAGGTCTGGCCACACATAACCGCAACGAGACCGCAGCCGTGCGTCTAGCTTGTAAAATGTAGGAGGATGCGGTGTAAAAGTTTTGAATTTATTAAAATTGCAGTCATATGATTCAGTTATACCAGGCTTTAAATTACACCTCATCGTAAAATAAGCCTTCACAAATAAAGTAACACAGTTTTACCTATACTACACTTAAGTTTTGGATAAACAGAGATAATCAGAAAAGTCTGTTTTCTTTAAACAAGAAGATATACGTACATACATAAATCAATTGAGTCAGCTTAACGAAAATCCTTTTATATTTTTGAGAACATGAGAAGTGCTTTTTTTCGAATTAGTCTGCCCCACTTTCCTCTATCATTGTGAATCCGGGCTCGGTGCGGCCTTTCTTTTTTTTATCTTTGGACACACCACGAAGGCTTAAAGCCTAAATACTAACGTACCGTGGGTGTCTTAAGCGAGGTAAGAGGGAGTTTGTTGACACGGGACTTAAATACTTGGAGATTTGGGGGGAAGGAAAGACCTCCGCGGGCAGCAGGTTCCACAATCTAGAAACTCTAGGGATAAAAGAACGAACAAAGTGAGAAGTTCGGGGCCTATCCGGTTGGACCGTATATGGATGCATACGCGCGGAACCACGAGTTTATCTGTTGGGAACCGTGAGTGGAGGAACTATTCTGGACAATTCTTCAGAGCAAAAGCCATGGAAGTACCTATAAAAAGCGATAAATCCCCCAAAGCCCGACGATGGGCAAGAGAGGGAAGCCTTTCTGTAAGTGAAGGATCATTAATGAGACGAACAGCTCTTCTTTTAATAGAATCAAGAATGCTTAGGGTTGTGGGGGACGCCATGCCCCAGATATGGGAACAATATTCCAAGGAAGGTCGGATTTGGGACACATATAAAGTGTATAAATTAGAAGCGGAAAAATACTTTTTGGCTCGAAAGAGAAATCCAAGCTTTTTTGAAGCTGCCGTGGCTATAGATACAATGTGTTTATGCCAGTTAAGGTTACTTTCAAATGTGACGCCCACAAGATTGAAGGTGTCTTTGCTCTGTAAAACTTGGCCGCTCATAAGTAGAGGATGAGTATTTGATGACTCTTTTCGCGACATGGAACATGATTGTGTTTTGGATGCATTAAAATGGACGAGATTTTTGGCGCCTCAATCTAATATTAAATTAAGATCCTGCGAAAGAGATATCTGCATCGCTCTACGTTTGTTTTCCAAGTCAGGTTTAGTGATGGGTTTAGGAACCTGAAAGGTGGAGTAAAGGTTACTATCGTCGGCGAAACTATGAATGGAATTAGTTGTCGACGAGAGAAGGTCGTTGATGTGAAGAAGAAACAATGTTGGTGCCAGAACTGAGCCCTGAGGGACTCCAGCATTTACTTGGTGAAAGCTTGAAGAATGGCCGTCCACAATAACTGATATACGTCGATCAGATAGATAACTAGAGAGCCAAGTACAGAGTTTAGTTGAAAGACCATAGGAGGGAAGTTTATTAAGAAGTGCGGCATGCCAGACCTGGTCAAAAGCTTTGGATATATCAAGAGCAACGATCTGGGACTCACCTAGAAACTCAAGAGACTTATTCCAACAGTGTGATACGAAGGAAAGAAGATCTGCGGTAGATCTTTTGTGGCGAAATCCATACTGCCTGTCATGCAAAATTTTGTGTTTTTCCAAGTACTTAAGAATTTGTGAATTAATTAATTTTTCCATTACTCCATTACAAAGAACTGAGAGAATTGAAATTGGTCTATAGTTAGATGGAAGGGATTTAGATCCTTTCTTGGGAATAGGTTGAACACGTGCAGCTTTCCAGCTCTCCGGAAAGATCCCTGTGTCGTAAGAAATTTGAAAGAGCCAAGTTAAGATTGGTGCAAGTTCTGGAGCACATTTTTTTAAAACGATTGCTGGTATGCCATCCAGCCCAGACGATTTCTTGGTGCGGTTATGTGTGGCCAGACCTTTATTGGATGTGCCTATTAGTAGCCAGTTTCACACTAAGCCGGATTCGCCGAACAGAGTGATAAAAAATTATATAAAGCTTTTGAGTTGACTTTCCGGATTCTTAACATGTAAAAGGTCTCATAAGACTTCATACACGTCGATAGCGTCGATCTGTCGCTTCGCCCGGCTCTTGCTGCACGCATAATTTTTTTATTTAGCTTTAGCTTTTGAAAAAATTGCTTGCTCGCTTATCGCTGGCCCGCTTTTCATTCTGGTCGTACTCTAATTGTATTATTCCGAATTTAACATTTAATTTCTATACATATTTCCACGAACAAAAAACATTATTTCTTATAAGAAAAATAAACAAAATCAAATTAACTTTATTTACAACGAAACATTTTTCATAAGTACCTTGTAGATATTCTCCTTGTCTCTTCCATTTTTAAAATAAAAATCACTAATTAATTTGGTCATCTTACTATATTCTCCCGTATTTTTTAGAAAATTTAGATTCCAAGGTACTTCATCTCCTAATGTAAAATTAAACTTATCACCCGTGTAGGCATAATCGTAAATCAAACCTTCTGCAGATACACAGCCTAAAATTATACAGGGTGTAACTAAATAAGTGTTAAACATTTAAGGAGGTGATTCCTCATTAAAAAATATGAAAAAAGTTCCTATAAACATGGGTCCGAAAATGCATACTTTCCAAGATACAGGGTGTTAAACTTTTTAAATAAAATAGGTTTTTTGTAATTATCTTGAATACCCTGTAACCGATTTTCTTAAAATTTTTCAGTGTTATTTCTAGTAATAAGGGCCAAAGTTAGGCATAATTAAATTAAAATTATTAAGTCCAGTGGCGTCTCACGGGACATCTTATCGAAAATAATTGTAAAAAAATGTACGCCACTAACTTTTTGGAACTTTTTATTTTTTTTTTTAGAATAAGCAACTAAAAATACAACTTTTTTATTTCTTAAAATTTTTTTGTATCTTGCTTCGCTTTCGAGAAAAAAATAAAAACCACTTTATTGCATGTTTCTTGGGACGGAATTTTTGAATTTTGACGATTTACTGAGCAAAAACAGTTAAAGATAGAGCAAAATTAATTTTACTTTCCTATCTTAACTTTTTAAGGACTATCTAATGACATTAAAAAGTGAAGGTCAACTGAAGATTAAAAAAGGTGAATGTTGAACCTAAATGTTGGACACCCTGTATCTTAGAAACTATGCATTTTCGGACCTATGTTTATAGGAACTTTTTTCATATTTTTCAATGGTGAATCACCTCCTTAAATGTTTTACACTTATTTAGTTACACCCTGTATTATAATTTTGTTAAGGGCGGCACATAAAATTTATACGATAAAAAAATGTATTTAACAATAAATAGTTACAACTGATATTAACCCTTAAGTACAATAGTGCAAAATTTAATCATTATTACTATAGGGAGTCTTAGGGGCACCTGCTTAAAAAAATTAAAAAAAATAAATATGAAAAAAAACATATTTTTAAATTGGTTTTATTTATTTACTTGGCCTTAAACCTACTGACATATTAGTAAAATAATAATAAATAATAGTTTAAAAACTAAAAACACGCTTTTTATGCAACCGAACTAAAATTAGAAAATAATTTTTCATTACAAGAGTTTGTCACTTCAGAGTAAAAAGCGTGGGTGCATTTTACTATTTTTTCATAACTTTTCCCTCATAGATATTTGCAAATAGAATAATTATAACATTTAATATATTTAGCACCCCACGCTTTTATTCTGAAGTGACAAACTCTTTGTAATGAAAAATTATTTTCTAATTTTTAGTTCGGTTGCATATAAAACCGTGTTTTTTTAGTTTTTTAAACTATTATTTATTTTTCATTTTTTAGTTCGATATATCAATTAGTTTTTTAAAAATAAATGCTCAAGTTTATTCACTAAAAAATTCCTTCGCCATTTTGTCAAGAGACACAGAGGGTCTGTAAAGGAATTTATTTATCCTGGCGGTCCTAATCAGGATAACGAGATACTGTTTTTAAATTATTGCATTGTCATCGGTCCTTGATACGTGTGCAAAGTTTTAAAGAAATTGAATCGCTGGAAGTTGGTAAAAATTAGGCTCAAAGATTCCGTTACATAGATAGATAGATAGATAGATAGTTACAACCCAAGCTAATAAAAGCGTGTTAAAAATAAATCTTTGCAACACCTTTATGAAACAATTTTAAATATAACTTTTAATATCAATAAGTTTTACAATCCACGAAGGCTGAAAGCCTAAATACTAACGTACCGTGGGTGTCTTAAGCAAGGTAAGAGAAAGTTTGTTAATTTATCTATATTTTTTTCTAATGACTAATATGTCAAACAATAAACAAAATGTAAAAACAAAATTTCTTTACCTATTTAAACGTGCAATGCAAGCTTCCAGTCAATTTTTTTTTAGAATATGTGTACTTTTTGCCCACTTGTAACGATTTTTGCCAATAATTTTTAATATGCTTAACCTTGTTGAACTTATTTTTTACTTCCAATTTGTTTTTATTTCCCGACATAGATTGTTTGCTGTCTGTTTCATGATTCGATAAACGGCATGATTTTCCTCAAAGTTAATATCGCTGGCATCATCTTTTCGAATGTACTTTCGTAATCTATTTACCCAAATCTAACTTCTTTTAAAAAAGATGACACCTGAGATATTTTATACACTAAAAGAAACAAAAGTAACACAAAAACAAAATGTATTAAACATTTTAAATTGTTATACTTACACTTATATATAAGACTCTAAGACTCCCCTAACACTGCCGAGCAGAAAGAATAGCGTAAACTAATGCTAAAGAAAGTTATATGGAAGGTGGCAAGGATAAACCAACCAGTATTTAAAATAATTTTAATAGAAAACCGGAATAAGTCTGAGAGGCTCCAGTATTGTACTTAAGGGTTAATACAATTTAGTAAAAAACTGATGTCTTAAACCTAGGCTAAGCTAAACATTTTAAGGACATTGTTTTTCTGCCAACACTTGACCGTAATATTTCATTTAATAACTAATACTTTTTTGTCCTTTTTTGTTATTTTATTTAAATACTTTCAGGGTAACCTAATATTTTTTACATTATTCTAATCGTATATTTACCTTGAATAAGTGGAACTTGATTATATTTTCCTGAAAATAGTAAGTATTCGGGATTTTCAGTCAAAAATGCAGTTGGATTGGGTTTTTCAATTACAGGACCAAAAGGTCTTCTGATGTGAGCATTCACAATTTGCTAAAATAGTTTACCTTATCGTTATCATTCTCAAATGAAAACTGGTTATCTTAATTTAGTGTACCTACATCAAATAAAAATATTTAATTAACAAAAAACTACAAAATTTATTAATGCAAAACATTTTAAAAACAATTTTTTAATGTTATAAATAATGCCGCCACATAACAATAAAATTAGGAAAGAATTATTTGATGTATTTACCAAATTTGTTTTTTTTTATTAAATTACACACCCTTGATCTTGTAAACCAAAAATTAATGTGCTGCGTTCGATGGAAAAATATTCTTTGGAAAAATTTTTGACATTGGTCAGTAAGCGACATACATCTAAAATATTTTGACAGTTTTACCACTTCCGGTACTACCAGGCTTCCTTATTTTACATAAAACACCCTACATATTATGTGTTTTTAGATTCTGCGTATATTTCTAATTAAGTACGGGTAGGTACAGTGTAGTTGGCTATGGCGCCGCATTTCGTGGTTAGGGCCAACTATAAGCCAAATACAAGCCATACTTAAAATTATTGTTAGACTAGATAAATGTAAAATTCTTAATATTTTAAAAAATATAAATTTTTCTAATGGACAATCTTGTAAGAACCTAACCTTGTTTTTGATGCTTAATAGGATAAGGTAAAAAAGATGGGGGTTTCCATTTAAAACAAATAACTTTCAAGGCTTTTGTCGTTTTAATTTTTAACGATTATTTTTGACCACTCTGTATATATTAATTGCAAAAATATTAATACAGTCTACAAAAGAAGTTCTCCGAGAAACCCACCTCCAACCTATATTAAAGGCTTTTGTTTTGACATAGAACTTAGGTATTGAATACTATAGATAAAATGTGTTTAGACTTTTATGCAGAATCTAAAAAATAAATAATATGTAGTGTGTTCCATTTAAAATACGGAAGTTGACATTAATTTGTAGTATAACCGAAAGTAGTAGAACTGTCAAAATGCTTTAGGCATATGTCCTCTATTGACTTCATATTTTTCCGAAATTATCAAAATTTTTCCAAGCCTACTTTTCCAGAAATCGATCCCACCAGTTCCAAAGTAAAAATCATTTGTTAATTTTATTACCTATAGGTAGCTAATTTGCACCCTGCTTATTATTTTATTTGGAAGATAATTTTTTAAAACTTATTATACAGTGTCCGTCAGATATTATTAATAAATCTTTATATCCCCTTTATAATTAAAATATCTTTATTTGTATACCGGGGAGATACAAAAATATGAAAATGGTTCAAAAGAAAAGTACCCTTATTTCTCAGAATACATCCAAATATTATTTGGAAAAGTATCTCAAATTAAAATTTGGTGTTAAATATGAGGTTACAGCCACCTTATCTTAAAAACCATTTTTCTTTAATTTCTGCTATCATTTTTGCGCTACCCTGTGTTCGAATAAAAACGATGCACTTTAATGTCAACCTTCTATCGGATATATTAGGTATGTAATGTGAAACTTTAGTTTTAATTTACAACAGCCAAATAGAAAAAAATAGTAGTTAAATTTAAAAAAATGTAATAACAGATAACCGGAACATTAAAAATAACTAGAAACATAAATTATTAAAGCCTTTCCCCAAAATTATTGTAAGAAAATTATTTAGTCATTTGTTAATACATTTTTTCAAATTTCGCTACGTCTTTTTTTTCTATTTGTACGCAAAAATATGAGTATTTTCTAGAACTTATTTCAATTAAGTTATTTTTTGGTTTGTTGTTTTTTGTAAATGAAGTTTTACATTACATACCTATTATATTCGATAGAAAGTTGACATAAAAGTGCATTGTTTTCATTCGAATACAGGGTAGCGCAAAAATAATAGAAGAAATGAAAAAAAAAGGTTTTTAGGATAGGTGGCTATGACTTCATATTTGACACCTACTTTTAATTTGAGGTACTTTTTCCAAATATTATTTGAATGTATTCTGAGAAATAATGGTACTTTACTCTCGAACCATTTTCATATTTTTGTATTTCCCCGGTATTCAAATGAAGTTCTTTCAATTTTGGCAGATGCATTTTTAGTTTATAAGGAAGCAGCAACTTTTATGTAGAATATTTTTTGTGAAATGTGTAATAAAAAAAACCATTTGTGTTCATATATCTCAAGGACACTGTATTGTATATATATATATATATATATATATATATATATATATATATATATATATATATATATATATTTAAACCTACATCCTCCATTTGAAATGAAGCCTTCACCAATTCATCTGCAGGCATATTCATTAAAGCATTTAAAGCTGCTTCTTCTGAAAAACTATTAATTCCCATTTTTTGAGCAATTTCAATTAAATTTTTACTTCCCCATGCCCAAGGATTTAGTGCGGAACCACTTTGTGAAATTGCTTTATGAAAAAGGCCGCTTGCTAAAGGTGATAACATCTAAAAAATATATTGTAATGTTTACAAAATACCAAATTAAGTAACCATGTATAGTAGACTCCATCGATAATTCATTTGAATCACATTTTTTTATAAAGAACAATCACCTAAAAAAGAAAGTTCAATTATTTTACTAACAATTAAAATTATTTAGGATAGCCTACCGCTTAAGCAGTCTCCGATCGCCTTCTTAATAGAGCTAGTAAATGAAAACAGACACTGACTGGTCACTTTAGTTTTTAAGAACGACCAAATGGAACAGCAGCTGTCTGGTAAATATAAGTATATTAGTCCGGTCAAGTATGGGTAAAATAATACATGGGCTAATAATGATTTTTGCATTATTTTGTATTTTTAATTATTTTATAAAAGCAAAAAGTTTTTTGTAAAATGTAAGTAAAGTTTTAAGAATTTCCTAGAATATTTATAAAGTTACAGTTTAGTTTCAGAATTTGCATGACAAAACCTAATAAACCCACTCCAATCTGCGTTGCTTCTGAATAATACAGGGTGGTCCACCATATTCGACACGATCTGTAGCTGTATAATTATTAGTTAAAAAACAATTATTGGGGAACATTAAGAGGTCGAATAAGGTGTCTATAATAGGTGTATAAATATTTAAGTCTATACAGAGTGTGTCAAAACAGTGTGATGTACCGAAGTTATATTTTTAAAATAAAACAATCTTTTCCATATAAAAAAAATAACTCAATTTTGTTTATAGCACCAAGCGTCTGATTTTATTCACTTTTGTGATATTTGTTTTTTTTTAATGCAGAGGTGTAATTAATTTAATTTTATTTTAATTATTTCTTTGAATTTCAAAATTTGTTACAAGATTAAGAAACGTGTGTCATATCATACCCTAATCAAATGTTGTACCGGGTGCTTCAAAAATAATTTTACTTTTTTAAGAAATCAAATAACTGTCTTATTTTAAATGAAATACACTCTATTTTTTACAACACAAAATGAAAAATTAGATACCTTTTTAAATGGTGTATAGGTTGCCTATACCAATCTTTTGCAATTTTTTAGCAAATTCTGTTTTTGCAAATTTTTAGTCAAAATGTTTATTTATAAAAGTTGGCTGTAATATAGCAGCCATTTGTATTTTTCTTAAGGAAATAATAACTACTATTTATGAAATACGAGTATTTGTAGTCAGTGTGCAACAAATATCAGTGATTTTAAATAAAAACCCCTACTTCACAACAACAGGATGATATAATACTGGTAGGATGTGAAAAAAAAGTTTTCTTTGGTCGAGAGTTTATGCTAAAAAATGTCCCCACAGAAATAATTTAAATATTAGGGGGAGGGGGTGTAGGAAATATCACGTGTTTTTATTTTTTTGTTGAAAATCTTGCAATATTAATGTCTATCTGAATACTTTTATAACGGTTCTTTATTTTTAGAATAAAATTAGATTAAACTTACTTTTATTTAAAGATAATATTGTAAAAAGTAAAATTATATTTTTACTAAAAATATACCCGTGATAACAAATGGGGAGGAAAGGGTTGGTTTAAAACCTTACCAACTATCACTTGTAGGGAGAGGGGTCAAAATTTTGTTTAAAAAACGTTACGTAATTAATGTAATTTCCCTAACAGAATGTCACCATAACTAATCAAAGGCATTAGTAGTATTGTTTAAAATAAAAGTTTTATCATTTCTATATTCAGCTGCAATAAGTATTATTCGAAGTAGCAACAAATTAAATTTTGTCTGTTGATTTTAAAAAGTTAAAGAAAATAAAAAAGCTTTAAATTTGTGCTATTTTCAGACAATTCTATATTCCACAATAATGGCCCAGAAATTGGATATAGCATTGTTTATCACAGCCTTTTTAGATTTAAGTAGATATGAAATTAAAATATGCAAAAACCTAATTTACTAAAAAGTATAAGAAATAGGTATACGCAACTTATATACTATTTTAAAAAGGAATTTTATTTGTCATCATATGGTGTAAAATATTACAGGGCTAAGGTAACTGCACCTCTGCATTTATTTTTCAATTAAATATCACAAAAACGATTAAAATAAGACATTTTGACCTATTTTTCTATGTAAAATCTAAAACCGTCATAAAATATAGGGTGTTTTATAGAAAAAGATATACCTTTAATACATCACAGTTTTGTGAGTTTTCTATATGGACTAAAATAATTTTATACTGTGACCTTATCTAACCTCTAAATGTTCCCCAAATTAGTTTTTTGTTTAATGATGATATGGTTTTCCAGATAAATAAAAATCGTTTCGAATATGGTGGGCCACCCTGTATAAACAAATTAAATATCAATGGTATCAACTATACTATGCATATAAAAACAAAAACATCTTATTTACTATTATAGTATTAAGCATAAAATTTACTTACTAAAAATTGTACGGACGCCCCACCAGCGCTGTCACCAAATATGGTGACATTTGTCGGATCACCATTAAATTTCAAAATATTTTCCTGGACCCATTTTAAAGCCATGACTTGGTCTTTTAGCCCCGCATTTCCAGGGATTTTAAGAGATGAGTTATCAGAACTTAAAAATCCTAAAATATACATTATCCGGAAATTAAATTTTGTAACCAATAGTACTGGTAGAGTAAGCCTAAATGATTTGTCCCTGGGACAGTAATGAAATTTATCTTATCGGAGGTTCCTTGTTGATGAGTCTACCACGAATATTTATACCGCCATATATGGAAACGGGCGTTAACCCAGCCTGTCAGTATCCAATGTTTCGGGTGTCGGACCAGGCAAGCGCGTCACTTTTTTGTCGGGCAATTTTACCACAATATTCTGCATGCAATTTTTAAACATTGTGCCAAAAATTGTAAGGATTACAGTTATGAAACCCACCTAATCCGATACCCAAAACATATTAATGGGCTTTAATTTAATTGGTTTAATGAGTTTCAACGCGGCCGTACGTCGGTTTTTGATGAGCCACGCCCAGATGCTACGAAAACGGCTACCACGGAGGATAATGTGACGAAAATCCACGATCTCGTATTGGCAGACCGTCGATTAAAGGTGCGCGAGATTGCCGAGACAGTAGGCATCTCAAAAGACCACGTGAGTCATATCCTGCATGAAATTTTGGGCATAAGAAAGCTGTAGGCGCGATGGGTGACGCGTTTACTTACTCCGGATAACAATCACAACCGTGAATCCACTTCTGAGCTGTGTTTGACGCTTTTTAAGCGCAATCCGAAGGCGTTTCTGCGTCGTTTCGTGACCGTCGACGAAACTTGGATTCACTGGTACACACCAGAGACCAAGGAACAGTCGGAACAGTGGACTTCACCCGGCGAACGTGCTCCGAAGAAGGCGAAGACTGTCCCATCGGCCGGAAAGGTGATGGCCACGGTTCTCTGGGATTCACAAGGTGTGATCTACATCGACTACCTGGAAAAGGGCAAAACGGTCATAGGGCTCTACTATGCCGAATTATTGGGCCAATTCGACGCCGAATTGAAGAAAAAACGGCCCCATTTAGCAAAGAAAAAAGTGCTTTTCCACCATGATAACGCACCGGCTCACACCTCCGCCATTGCCACGCCCAAATTGGTCGAATTGGGCTACGAACTCCTGTCTCATCCACCGTATTCTCCCGATTTGGCCCCGTGCGACTTCTTTTTATTTTCAAACTTGAAAAAGTCACTCGCCGGGCAGAAATTTGAATCGAATGAGGAGGTCATCACTGCCACGGAAGCCTTCTTTGCAGACCTCGAGAAAACTTATTTTGCAGACGGGTTTAAAAAGTTGAAGCATCGCTGGGTCAAGTGTATCGAGGTAAAAGAAAAATATTTTGAGAAATAAATTGCTACTTTTCCGAAATTTTCGTTTTTCTTTTGTAGGCTAGGTACTTATCGGACCGCCCTCGTATAAACTCGGTTTTAACATTTTTTTTTATTCCCCATATATTTATAAACTAAGTTAAATACTTAATAAAATACAATTTACCAAGTATTCCAAGGCGATAATTTATGGTTACCAATACAATATCTTCAGTTAACAAGTGATTAGCCCCATGTAATGATTCCGAACTTGAACCCACGATAAATGCTCCTCCATGAATATATACCATCACAGGTTTAGGGACTGAAGCTGGCTCTTTTACCTTACAAAAAAATGTATGTATAAGTAAAGTTAATTTATACAGGGTCATCCAAATTAAGTGTCTGCCATTGGTAACTTCTGTTATTACTCAAAATACAGAATAGTTTAAGTTAGCAAACATTTTTAACGCTCTTTAAGATTAAATATCAGAAAAAACAATTAAAAATCGGGGTTTTGAGTAATACAGCAATATACCTTTTTAAATGGAACACCCTATATATTTTATTACCACAAAAGAAACTTTTAAAATCCTTCAAGAAAATACCACATGTTGTGATATATCATTTTTTTTTATAGTGTCGGAAATATGGCCATCGTTAGGTTTTAATACTAAAAACGCATTTCTTAAATTAAACACCCTGTATATTGTGTGACCATTAAGAAAATATTTCAAAGAGCTTGAAAACAATTTCACATTTGATATGTCTATCTCTTACAGTTTTAGAAATATGACAATTCAAATTTAGAAAATAGTAGATATACAGGGTGTTCGAAAAATACACGGCCAAATTTTAGGAGGTGATTCCTCATTGAAAAATATAAAAAAAGTTCCTATAAACATGGGTCCGAAAATGCATAGTTTCTAAGATACAGGGTGTCCAACATTTAGGTTCAACAATCACCTTCTTTAATCTTCAGTTGACCTTCACTTTTTAATGTCATTAGATAGTCCTTAAAAAGTTAAGATAGGAAAGTAAAATTGATTTTGCTCTATCTTTAACTGTTTTTGCTCAGTAAATCGTCAAAATTCAAAAAATTCCGTCCCAAGAAACATGCACTAAAGTGGTTTTTATTATTTTCTCGAAAACGAAGCAAGATACAAAAAATTTCATGAGATAAAAAAGTTGTATTTTCAGTTGCTTATTCTAAAAATAAATAAAAAAGTTACAAAAAAGTCAGTGGCGTACATTTTTTACAATTATTTTCGATAAGATGTCCCGTGAGACGCCACTGGACTTAATAAATATTAATTTAATTATGCCTAACTTTGACCCTTATTACTAGAAATAACACTGAAAAATTTCAAGAAAATCGGTTACAGGGTATTCAAGATAATTACAAAAAAAAAGTTTAACACCCTGTATCTTGGAAACTATGCATTTTCGGACCCATGTTTATAGGAACTTTTTTCATATTTTTCAATGAGGAATCACCTCCTGAAATTTGGCCGTGCATTTTTCGAACACCCTGTATATTCCTAATTTTATCTACGGCACCAAGGTTAGTAATAGTATTAGTAATACTTAGTTTATATCACAGCTATGAAAGTAATGAAAACTTAACACACCTTTTAGATATGGTTGGTCACATTTTTAAAGAGATAGACATATTAAATTTTGTATTGATTTAAAGCTCTTTGAAATATCTTTTTAATGGTCATACAATATATAGGGTGTTTCGTTAAAAAATAATATTTTACCATTAAAATCTGACGATGGCTATATTTTCGTAATGTATGTTTTTTTCTATATTTATTCCTTAAAAAGCTATTAGTTACCTAATTTAAACTATTTTGCATTTTAAGTTATAACGAAGTTACCAATGGTGGACACGTGATTTGAATGACCTTGTAAACAGGGTTTCCCAGAATATAAGGGCAACCTCTCATATTTATATAGAACATATGAAAATAATAGTAACAAGTTCTTTTTTAAGCCCCTCATTACTTAAATATGTGCCCTTAAAGGACGCCGCTAAAAATCGACTTTTTCTATTACTTGGTACAATAAAAAAATCTTTGTAATATAATGAATAACAGTAAGGCTGCCAGGGGCGTACTAACCATTACACAATAGTGCGTATTATTTTTACACCCTGCATAATAATAAAATAAAATTACTATTTTTGGAAACCTTAAACCCTAAGTTGGTTAGTATAATCCTTTTTAGCAAAACCAGAGCATACCTAATTTTGTCATAATATTAATATTGTCAATGGGTACCTGTTTTGTAAATACGTTAAGATATAAACAGTCTTCAGAACCACTAACTTCTTTTGGAAGACCACGATTGGCAGATAAACAATCGTTTGCTTCCACGGTACAGTCTCGAACTCCAATCCAGCATTCCGGTGGTTGCGGTGCCTAAAAGAAATAAAAATATTACTGTTTACAAGTTTTTAATAAGACCAGTGGCGTAGCTTAGAAAAAACACGCGTAGGTAGCGAAGTCGTATCCGCAAGGCCCCTTTTATTAACAAATGATCGTCGGAAAACAGTTGACGGACAAAAAAATGATTATCGCCCTTACATACACAGTATTTTATAAAATAAAACAAATATTACCGTGGGCAGACATGTAACTGCGACGCCTCTTTCATGACAGATTACAATTTGAGAGCAAAAAAAAGTGGTCCCCACCCTTTTAGTTCCTTCATTTTTATGTTATGTCCGTACTCACTCACTCATATTTCATATCTTTATCTTGCCGCAAGGCCCCTTCATGCGTGAGGCCCTAGGCGACCAGCCTACACCGCCTACGCCTAGCTACGCTACTGTATAAGACAATTCAGTTTTAGGTATTTAAAAAATAACAAATTAAAATAAACATCTACTGTCAGTTTTCTCAAAACTAGAACTGACTATTTAAAGCAAGAACCATGTCAATATCTTTAAACTAAAAAGAAAGTAATAAGCTTTTATTTAAAAGGGATTAGTTACAAATATTTTAAGAAAAATGCAAAAACGCTGGATATTAATAGTCCCGTTATACATGGGGAATACGAAATGCCGTACGACCTACGCCTGGTTAAGGTTTGGTTTGCATTGAAAGTAGGGTAACTTTTCACATAAAGGCACGATTTAATTTCTTGTCTGCTGGCGTGAAATTTACACTGCAAGCTCACGCCTGGCCCGCACGTCTGACGTAGAACCGCTTCACCTAAGGGCATAGGTACAATATGAACATTTCACATGTTACTCCGGGCGTTTGTTGTGCGCGGGATGCAGAGTGTAGCAGTTTATTTTAGTTTAGTAGCTGGTGAGGAGACACTCGATACCAAGTTAATAATAAGTTTAGTTGAAGAAAAAGCAAAATCTTTGGGATATTTCGGATAAAAACTATAAAAATTGAGACGCAAGGGACAAGTCTTGGAAGAGGAAGAGGAGAAAAAAATAACAGGTTTCTTTTTATTCATATAGGTATGTATAGTTACGCCAAATTTGTGTAATTGCAAAATTCCGTGTATTCGACAAAAGAAAAATTTGCCTAATTCGTAAAATAAGCAGTAGTTCTGTCACATTGGGAGGGTCATGGTTAGTTCTGGTTAGATATTTTTTTTTAAATTCCGTAATAAAAAAACTAACCAGAATTAATCATGTCCACCTCCACGGGACAGTTTTATTTACTGCATATTTCAAGAATTAGGCAAAATTTTTTCGAATACATGAAATCGGCAATTACACAAATTTGGCGTAACATATATATGATATTTTGAAAGTAAACTTATATTTTTCAGTTCTACCGAATTTTTTTGTCTTGCCAAGGAACTATTTCATCGCCTATATAAAATAATTTGCAAAAATATCTCTCGTAGTATTTGTAATATAATTTTGTGCTGTGTCCGGTGAAACTCTAAAATGCTGAAACTGGTAGGTAGGTAGGTAGAAATCGTCAAACTACAAAGCACCTCTTACACATTGCTACGCCCCTGGTCGAGCATTCGTACGTATTAACGGGACTTGTCCTATTACACGTGAGACGTACAAACGCCTTACGCTCTACGCTTGATGCATTGAAGGTAATATTACCTTTACATGCAGGCCTGGCGCGTACGCGTTATGATACAGTACATTCAAGGGCGTAGGCTCATCTGGCTCATACGTAATGGGAATTCAAATAATAGTTCTTTACAGAGTGTTAGATTTTCGTTACATTTGCAGGGTATCTTGGTTGCTATTAGAGATAAAGACTTGCTGTTTTTGCCGAATAAGATATTTTATGGTTTTCTTCGTTTTTGACATACAGGGCAAAATTTTTTCTATTTAAAGACGTTGGTTGTCTTGTTATTAACAACAGAAGTAAAAACAATTTTGAGTAGAAATTTTTACGTAAAATTTAGTGGTGTAAGGTACCTGTACCAATTAGGGCTAACTTAAGAATTTTTTTTTTTATTTTTTGGAAACCGGGCAACAAAATAGGTCCAAAAATGGCAGGTTCACTCTCTATGAAATCACATATATTTTTGATTTTTCGTTCATTTGTATGTATTTCAGCTAAAAAGTAAAAGTGGCTGTTATTGGTGTTATTTGGATCACTCTGTTTATAATAAGGCAACTCCTTAAAAAAACTAAAAAAAAAAATAAAAACCTATAGGAAAAATAACTTTAATTTTTTATAACAATTTTAAAGAAAAAAGTTAACTATATATTTAAAAATGTATTAAAAAATACAGCAACGAAATTTGTTTTACTGATTTAAACGTCATGTATAGATAAACTGCTGCATATCCATTTTAGTTAGTCCAAAGGAATTCTTATGCATAAAAGTAAACATAAAAACATCTGTGCAAATTCAAAATATAAATTATTGAGATATTCCACCACCGACCGCAGAGATTTTCTTATAAGGGGCAGTGTATAGTGGCGACTATGTCGTCAGAAAGGAGGACAGACAAGGAACATAGTGTATAAAAACAAAAACCTAATTTTCATATAAAAAAAATAATTTAAAGACGTTTGACGAATATTTTACCTAATAACCTTTTAAACTATTTAATAATTTAAATGCAAAATAAGTCAACTAACTTCATCTTAACGTAAAAATTGCTCACCCCAAATTATGTAAGCCGACGAGCAAGATATTTAACCTGAGTATATTTCCACCTGTCGGAAAACATTGGAACTCGTTAATATATTATTATCTTTCAAATTTTTTTCAACTAGTTAATAATAATTTGTTGTAATTTAAGCTCATAGATGGTAGTGGGCTTAATTGGGACAGGGACCTTAGTTATATTTTTTAATTTAATAATTTTAGAAATTTAAACTAAACATATGATTTTTTCCTATATGTTTTAAAATTATTAAAGTATAGTGGATGAGAGCGTTTTAAATATATATTACCTAACAGTTATTTCATACTTTTAGACACACAAAACTGTTTTTCAATGTAAAATTAAATTTCGCATAGTGGGCCATGATTTAAACTTTATAATAAACACATAAAAATTAAAGTTAGCCCATAATGTATTTAAATTTACAGCGACATTTAAGTTTTAACTATTTTAGATCACCCAGCACCCCAATTAACTCTTCGGTTCCTCAAGTATGTTTCACTTATAATTTATTAAAATGTGAATATTTAGGAGAGCGCCACTGTGTTTATTCTTACTCAAAATAGTGTCCAAAATCAGCCAACAGGATTTTAAAAATTCGTTATTTTCATTGCCAACAAAAAATGTTTTCATAAAATTATGTCATTAAATTAAAGATTCGTCTTGCCATCATCAACTTTGTTTTTATTTTTTTGATAAGAAAGATTTGGTTTTAAATTTAATAAACTCGTATTTTAATTCTAAATCCAACGATATATCACACTTTATATTTATGAGACGTTTCGGACCAAAAACATTATCATTTACAATTTTGTCATTACTAATAACTATTTTATCCTAAACATTCAGGAAAACATTTTTTGTTCGTAGGTCAGTATGCATTTTTTTATGACAGCCTACAAAAAAGGTAATAGGGGTGTCTATTTAAATTAAATCCTCTATTTAAATACGTGTAAGAAAATTTATGTAAATTTTAATAATTTTTAGCCTGTTAGTTAAATTATACAAAAAAAAAATATTAAAAATAGT
Organism: Listronotus bonariensis; assembly: GCA_014170235.1. Lineage (NCBI taxonomy): Eukaryota > Metazoa > Arthropoda > Insecta > Coleoptera > Curculionidae > Listronotus > Listronotus bonariensis. The sequence continues at coordinate 51,356 of JACEGR010001944.1, read as the reverse complement.
AATAAAAAGTTAAATAGAAAAAAGATGCATACTAATCTTTAAATGGAAATTTTAATAAACGTTTAAAATAAAATAATATTTTTTAATAGCAAAATAGTAAATGATGTTTTTTTTGTTCGAAACGTCGTATAAATGTAAAATGTGATAGGTCGTTGGATTTAGAATTAAAATAGTATCTTAAGTTAAAAACAAAATATTTTGCCTTTTTGACATCATGACATTATTTTATGGAACAAAAAAGTGTCAATAAAAATGTGACATTTATTTTAAAATATCTCTTTAAGTAAACTGAGAAAAAAATAAAAACTGTTTTGCAAAATTTTGTTTTCTTCTGGTCCGGACCGGCCGTAAATTTTAAAATTTTAAAAACAAAATTTTATTAGGCATAAAAATGCACACCTTTGCTCCAATTTAATCAACCCTGTATCTGTTACCGTTTCCAAGATCCTAATAGTCCCTCAGCTAGTGAACCCTTCGAGTAACGTTGGGCCTGTACGGCTAGAAATTTGACTCATCACCTGGAAGCATCAACCCTGCACATCATCACCAGGTATATTTTTAAAAGTTTAAAAAATAATAAAAAATAAAAACTTTTGAGCTGAGGGCTTGAACTTTCTCTAGATTTAGTTAATTTATAGAAAGGTTAGAAAAATTGACAGGCGTGCTGATGAGCACAAGTACCTGCCAGGCGAACTAAAAGTGTGGCTGATTTGAGTGGCCATATTTTCAAAACTAATAAAGTAAGATGTAACTTAATGTGGTGTTTTCTTAAAGCTCTTTTAAAGATCTTTCTAACGGTGATACTGATGATAACATACAGGGTGAAAAAATAGTTTTTTTAATGGGGCACCCTGTATATTATATTACCATTAAAAAGATCATACATTAAGAAAATACCATATTAGGTATATCTTACCTTAGTAGTTTTAAAAGTATGGCAATCCTAATCAGTCACACCTTTCAGTTCGCCTGGCAGGTACTTGTGCTCATCGAAAACGCCTGTCAATTTATTTCAAACCTTACTATGAATGAACTAAATCCTAAAAAAAAATTAAGATTTCAGTTTTAGGTTTTTTATTTTTTATTATCTTTTAAACCTTTCAAAAATATACAGGGTGATAAGGTGCAGGGCTGATGCTTGCCAGGTGATGATTTTCGTACTTAGCATGCTATGACTCATCACTATACAAATTTCCAGCCTTACAGGCCCAACGTTACTCGAAGGGTTTACTACTAGCCCCCCTTTAATGGTGGCCCTCGAAGAAATGTCAAATTAAGACATATTACAAATGCCAAAAAGCAGAAAAAAATTCCTTTAGAAAATAAATTTCTTTGTCCCGAAACGTTAAGATTTACATTTTATTTTTTATTTTAATTAAAAAAATATAGAAGTTAAAAAGAGTTTCTAAATAAACCAGTATATCCAAATTTATATTTTTCCAGGTTATTGCGTAAGGGTCTCTTTTAAATTTGGTTAGCAAGAATTATGGGGGTAATTTATTTCCACCACTTCCATTGTGCTTAAAAAGTGCAAAAATATTCAGAAAGTGCATTGTTAAAATGGCAATATTTTCGTAAAATTGCATTATTTAAGCGCATTTTGTTTTTGTGATAAAAATATTTTTTTATCTTTGGACAATCCACGAAGGCTAAAAGCCTTAATACTACCGTACCGTGAATGTCTTAGGCGAGGTAAGAAGAAGTTTTTGGAGCCTGTCCAGTCGGACCGTCTAGGAACGCATACGTGCGGGACCACGAGTTTCTCTGTTGAGAACAGTGAGCGGAGGAATTATACTGGACAATTTTTCAAAGCAGAAGCCATGAAAGTACCTATAAAAAAGCAATAAATCCCCCACAGCCCGACGATGGGCCAGAAAGGGAATCATTTCTGTAAGTAAAGGATCATTAATGAGTCAAATAGCTCTTCTTTGAATGAAATCAAGAATATTTAGGGTTGTGGGGGACGCCATGCACCACATATGAGAAAAATATTCCAAGGGAGGTCGGATTTGGGACACATACAAAGTGTATAAATTCGAAGATGAAGAATACTTTTGGCTCGAAAGGAAATCCAAGCAATTTTTTAAAGCTGCCGTGGCTATAGATACAATGTGTTTATGCCAGTTAAAGTTACTCTCAACTGTAACGCCCACATGATTGAAGGTGTCTTTGCTCTGCAAAACTTGGTCGCTCATAAGTAGAGGATGAGTATTTCATGATTCTTTTCGCGACAAAAAACATGATCGTGTTTTAGATGCATTAAAATGGACCAGATTTTTGGCGCCCTCATCCAATATTAAATTAAGACCCTGTGAAAAAGATATCTGCATTGCTCTGCGTTTGTTTTCCAAATCAGGTTTAGAGATGGATTTAGGAATCTGAAAACTGGAGTGAAGGGTACTATCGTCGGCGAAGTGGAATGGAATTAGTTGTGGACAAGAGAAGGTCGTTTTTGTAAAGAAGAAACAATGTTGGTGCCAGTACTGAGCCCTGAGGCACTCCAGCATTTACTTGGTGAAAGCTTGAAGAATGGCCATCCACAATAACTAATATATGTCGATCAGATAGATAACTGGAGAGCCAAGAACAGAGTTTAGTTGAAAGACCATTGGAGAAAAGTTTATTAAGGATTGCAACATGCCATACCTGGTCAAAAGCTTTGGATATATCATGAGCAACGATCTGTGACTTATTTATTTTTTTGCAATTTTGTTCCGTAAGATCTTCCTAATGGTTGACTTTTGATCCTCTGTTTAGAGATTAAACTACCCTTTATTTTAAACAAAGAATCACCCAAAATTTTTCGCATTTGTTTAGAAACACCCTGTATATACAGGGTGATCGTTTTATAGTCGGCACTATTGCTAACTTCTTTAATATTGAAGATACTAAGTCGATTAGATTAGTGCAGTTGTAGTATTTTTTCCACTGTTTAACGTGCTACCAACAAAAAACAATGGAACGTCGGCATTTTGATTTATTGCAAAAATAAACTTTTTGAAATGGAACACTCTGTTTATAATATCACAATCATCAATATTTTTAAAAGCTTTAAAAAAATACCACATTTGATTTGTCTATCTCTTATAGTTTTGACAGTATGGCTATCTAAATTTGAAAATTATGTTTAATTTTTAATATCTTTACAGCTCCAAGCTACAAGCACTTAGTTTAGTGTCGAAGATTAAATAGACATTATATATACTATTTTTTACATTTGAATGGCCATATTTTCAAAACTATAAAAGATGGACATATCAAATGTGGCATTTTCCTAAAGCTCTTTAAATTATCCATTTAATTGTGATGCATTATACCGGGAGTTGTATTTTAAAAATGCCAGTTTACTATCAAATTCCCGAGGATGGCCATATTTCCGAAACTATTTAAAATTAAATGTAACACATAGGGACTTTTTATGCCCTTTAATAGATCTTTTGAATGTTGATATAACATATAGGGTTCATTTAGAAAAAGTACATTTTTTGCAATACATTGAAAACCCCATGTTTAATTGTCTTTTGTTGTCAGTACGTTACTACAACTTTACTAATTTAACCGACTTTTTATATCTAATAATAGAGAAATTCCCAATAATGCCGACTTAAAAATTATCACCCTGTATATCCTATAATAACCCAGATATCCTGCAATTGCAACGATGTCGGGACAATCTGTACAAAGCAATGATAACAGATTTGCTAAAGAGCCGCAGAATCTTTTACTACATTGTTAAATAGTCATTTTATATAACAAGAAATATGCACAAAGGGGAGGAGGGGGTAAATTATCCCCTTTCTCCCCCACTTATCTACGCCAGTGGTAGTAGTACCTTAAATCGTAATGATCCGACTGGACTCTTGGCATATGGTATTCCTAAAAATTTGTAAAAGATTCCACCATCCAAATCTGTATCTATTGTTCCTAGTAGTTGGCCTTGCTTTATAGTTACTATCAGTTCAGTCATTTCAGGTAATTCAATACTAAAAAATAAAATAAAATAAGGTTAGAGTTGGCACGACATTGTAACCACGGCTCTTAAGTGAATTAACAAATAATACAAATTAAGCTGCATACGGATCACGAAGTTACGATACGATTGCTCTGGCTGTCATTGTTTAACGACAGACACTTCTATCGTATCGTAGTTTCGTGATCCACTATAGTGTTCTCCTAAGATTTTCTCCTTACAAATAATAATAATAAATATTAATAATAAAAATCTCAAATCATCAGTTATATAGCTCCGTTTAAAAATAAAGGAGTTATTAGTTAAAATATAACATAAGATAAATTAATTATTTAAAACAATGGTCCATTTAAATAAAAAGTTAGGTAAAACCCATTGCAATAAATTTTACATTATGCCTATTGCACATTTATACAGGGTGTTTCCTAATTGCGGTAAGAACATTAAAGAGCGTATTCCTGAGCTATATTTATAAAAAGTTAATGTAAACATTGAAATTTTGTTTCTTAAAATACAGGCTGTTAAACTTTTTAAAAAAACCTAACACACTTTTTTTTAAATAAAAAGTTGTTAGATTAGGCTAAACAATATTTAATTTAGCATTTGTTGTTTTAATTGCATAATCGCCAATAAAAACTTAAAACACTTAATATTTAACAGAAAAAAATCACCAATGTTTCTTGTATGGTCCAGGATTATGAAGTTTAGCGGTTTTTATTTTCTAGAAAACTAGAAAAGCTACTTAAAAATATGAGAACATAAAAAAGTTTTATTTTTAGTTGTTTCATCCGAAAAAATATAAAAGTTGCAAAAAGTCAGTACAGAACATTTTTTTGTCAATAATATTAGCTAAGATGCGTCCCACGCCGCCACTGGTCTTACAAATTAAAATTAGTTTAGTACTTAAATAGCTTTCCATTTTAATAAACAAAACAGCTAAATTTTATTAAAATCGGATAGGACATATTTTTAAGACATACGTATTATTAAAAATCCGGTTTTCTTTTAAAAGTTTAACACCCTGTATCTTAGAAACAAAGCGTTTCCGGACCTATGTTTATATAAACTTTTTTTAAATAAAATTGGCTTAAAAATATGCCATTGGAAACTCTTACCGCAAATAGAAAACACCCTGTAAAATAGACATATTTTTTATAATTTTAAGTAAAACTATTTATTTATTCACTTAGCCCAATGAACTCACTAGATACATTCACAAATAATACAAATTAACCTGCGATTTTGTCAGTCCCAAGGTCAGAGAGATAGTTGATTTAGAAACAGAATTGAATATAAAAGATGTTGTTTAAATATTAAACTATATTGTTTCTATTTAAATCGTATACGCAAGAATAAATTTCTTACTGTCGTGGTGTATTATACGAAGTTTCTTTTCCTTTAGAGAAAATTAAAAGAAAACATCCTGCTTTTCTATGTTATCCACCACGACTCTTTCCTCAAACCACTTTTGTAACGAGTCATGGTGAATAAAGGTATGGCCACACATCCGCACCAAGCCCGATTTCACGATGATAGAGGAAAGTGGAACAAACTAATTCGGAAAAATTCAAAAGCACTTTTTATGCCTTGAAAATATAAAAGCGCTTTTTCAAGCTAAAACAGATTTTTCTACTTATCTCCGTTTCTTTTTATCCAAACTTTGAGTGCAGTCTAGGTAAAAGTCTCACATAACCGCATCAATGCCCTACAAGATCAGCACCATAGCACGACCGCTGTCTCGATGCGATTCGTTGAAATTTTTAATTTCGACGGTGATGCATCGGACGGTCTGAGACATGCCCAGTCAATGAAATCATACGTAGATCAGATAGCCGTATAGCGCCAATGTTCCCGAGCTAAGCTTTGAGTTTACCGAGCGTAATAATTTATTTTAGTTCATAAGGTATAAAAATAAAGAGTTAGTGATTTAAGGTAAGTTGTTTTAAACAAACAACACAAGAAAAAGTATTTAATAAGTTTTTAAAAAATGAAAAATTAATTTTATTGTCAGGCGCAGCTCGTCAATAACCCACCTAATTTGTAATAAAACCAAAAAATAATAGCAAGCAATTAATCCTAACATCCTCTCAAACAAAAATTTCAGATTTACTATGAAACTTCTTAATAAGCAATTTATACAACAGAAACTCCTCACCGGTCAGTACATTGTATGACCAAATTTCGATATAAGAATGCAAAATGCCACAAGCCAAAAAGAGAAAAAGAATTACACGACATAAAATAGTAAAAGATTAACACCGGTACGCAACCAAACAATTCTGGCGCATTTGCCAAATGCAAATTGGTTATTGGCAGACAACCTAAAATACTTGTGAAAAGTCTTGCAGTTTTCTTCTTTACCGAATAATTTTCACCAGTTAAGTACGACTTATTGGTTGTAAATTAATGTATGCTGTGTTTAACTTTTACTAGAAATAAATCTTGGTGAGACATTTTTGGAAAGTGTAAAATTACTTGAAATTGTGTGCACTATTCCAGTAACGACAGTAGAAAGTGAGCGGTGCTTTTAGAGTGAAGACCTTTTTAAGAAATACAATGGCGGAATCTTTGGTTAGAAATATTTACAATTTTAACGAGCTAGTAATTGAACATTTATCCAAACAGAAGGATAGAAGAATCAATCTGATGTATAAACACATGTAACATGTAAGTAAGCTCTGCCTCTATATAGATAAAAAAATAATTATAAAATCATAGCATAAAAACTGTTTGCATTTGTGCAAGGAAAAAATGTTTATTTAATATTTTATAGTTTTTGCAACCGTTATTTGTATAGGTACATTTTTTCCCGGCAGAAGTAAAAACATCACATTATTAAGGCCCACCCATAAAAATACTATATTGTTTTATAAGATAAAAAATAACACGTAACATAGAAATAAGTTGATTAAAAAATTTGCCACATCTGAAAAAAGTCACTAGCCGCTTCTGTTTATTGTTACATCTTGTAAATAATATGTTAATAAAACTAATGAATACATTGTTATTTTTGTGTGTGGTATGTGGTCGGGCACGGTGCGGTAATATTAGGCCTACGGCATTTGATTAGAACGGTGGTTATGTGTGGCCAGTCCTTAAAACTATGTTACCTTATTTGTAAAGGTTCATTTCACGATCAGGTGTTATGTATAGCGTGGAATAATTGACTCATATTACTGCAGTTTGATTAAATTTAAAAAAAATTGCATCGCATCCCCTTACATTTCACCAGAAAAACGCACGGCTACTGGCTCGATGCGGTTATGTGAGGCCCGACCTTAACACAAAAACAAAATGTCTACTCGTTAAGCCAGCTACAGACGGCATGGCAATGCTTGGCCAACGTTTCAGCGAGTGTTCACAGAAACGCTGGTCTAAGCTTGAAATTCGCGCTCGACGACCGTACACAAGACACGCTTCATCTTTACCAGTATTTTCATGGCAAGTGAAGGTAAACGTATACAAGCTTACAAGCAAGCAAGCCCAGTTGCTATTAAAGATTCCATTTTATTTTTTGACTGTACGTGTAACGAACATTTCATTTATATTATATATTCAAATAACCCAGGTACTTTTTATACAGCATATCTAATTAAGTTTGCACCGTATGGAAAACTTTTTTATTATTAGTTTTACGAAAAAAGCCATCCTTTATAAAAATTTCTGCTTGGTTTAAACCTGACATAAAATCATCAATTTTTTTTTGGTAAAGGTAAAAACGGTATGTCCAAAAATATGAATTTTGCTCAGAAGGAAATTACCCTAATTTATTATAATATGGAAAATTTTAATAAAAAAGATGTTTAGGTTTAAACCTAACATTAAAATATGCCAACTGAAAAACTATTAAAGAATTTATGGTTTCGTCCGTTACTTTGTGACCGGATAATATTTTAAATTAATAAATAAAGCAAAATATACTTTGTTCATAGTCACTTTAATTGAACGTTTAGCCGTGACAGCTGTTTCGTAGTACGTTTGAAAATGCAGTTGTACTACGAAACAGCTGTCACGGCTAAACATTCAATTAAAGTGACTAGTGAACAAAGTATATTTTTTGCTTTATTCTATTAATTTGAGAAAACTATTTTTTTATTTTTTATGCGTTAAGGTAATTTAATTTAGGTTTGTACATTAGTGCATTCTTATTTTAAAATCCAATATGTAAAGACAGCTAAAGAAACTCAGAAATAAGGTATTATTTAATTTATGCACATTAGGAACTTTAACAAACACTATAAACTACTAAAAATAAATTAAAAATTGCCAATGTTAGTTAGGCTTGCAAGGTATATTGGCCAGAAATGCAATAATATAACACAAACAAGCTCTATTAGTTACCTAATCCAAAATATTGACAGGCCGGCGTTCAAGTCGTGTGTACGGAGATCAAGCCCACTGGCGAGTCTTAACAAATCCCTTTGATGCGTGTTGAAAATACCGCTCTCTACGCGAATCCTGGCCAGCGCCAACGTTGGCTTTGCTTTGCCATATGTTTTGCATAAACACGATGCACCACCGCTGGAACGAGCGGACATTGGCCAAGCCATGGCTTGTCGTCTGAAGCCGGCTTTAGAGAAACATCCTTGTCTAACGGTGAGATAATAAGTTTTGCCATTGATACCCTACTGAAATTGCATTTAATAACAGAGTCGTACGCGGAAGGGGCAATTGCCCTCCCCCTCAGTGAAGGTGTGAATGGGCTTTTTCGGCGGAAGTGGGTTGCAAATAGAGCATTATTTGCCTTTTTTAACGCTTTGCCCCCACACAGGAGAAAAATGTATTTTAAAATGTTAAGGGTTAGGACCTTCATTTTCTCCTGTTTTATATTTCTTGTTTCTAGCCAAAAGCCATTTACGGGTACTGTTTAGTATACACAAGCATTAATTTTTGCGAACTGGCTAGGTATGTTATTATGAATAAGGAAAAATCCTTACTTGCTGGGTGTATTATAAAACAATTCTACTCCCTTTAAAGACAGTTAAAAGAAATTACAGAGCTGTATTTTAACTGTCGTATTCCACGTAAAATATAAAAATTGCACATATCCTCACATATGTGTTTTTTTTTTGTCAGAAATATTTGTTTACAAACCACTTAAGACACCACTGCGCTTAATAAATTAAACAAAGTTAGAGCTAAATTTACCTTTAATGCTTTAATCAACACTGCAAAATGTAAACAAAACTTAATAAGGATTTAAAATAATTAATAGTTTAAAAAACTAAAAACACGCTTTTATATGCAACCGAACTAAAAATTAGAAAATAATTTTTCATTAAAAAAATATTGTCATTTCATAGTAAAAAGCGTGGGGTGCATTTTACTATTTTTTCATAACTTTTCCATCATAGATATTTGCAAATATAATAATTATAACATTTAATATATTTATCACCCCACGCTTTTTACTATGAAATGACAATATTTTTTTTAATGAAAAATTATTTTCTAATTTTTAGTTCGGTTGCATATAAAAGCGTGTTTTTTTAGTTTTTTAAACTATTAATTATTTTTCATTTTTTAGTTTTTGCTACTCTTGACAAAATGGCGAAAAATTTTTTAATGAACAAGAGTAACAAATTTTAAAATTTTTTCCAACAGATTGCAACTCACTAAAAAATTTCTTCTTCATTAAGTAGCAAAGTTTGAAATTTTGCCAACAGATGGCAATCCAGGCAATGTTTGGACTGTTGCCAACATATTGCAACCCACTAAAAAATTTCTTCTTCATTTAATAGCAAAGTTTGAAATGTTGCCAACAGATGGCAACCTAGGTGTTGTTTTTATAATATAATGGAATTTTTTTTCCTGGCGATCCAAAAAAGATAACGGGATACTGTTTGCAGATTATTGCATTGTCATGTTTCCTTAATACGTGTGCAAAGTTTCAAAGAAATCGAATAGCTGGAAGTTGGTTAAAATTAGGCTCAAAGATTCCGTTACATAGGCAGCCAGATAGATAGATTGATAGATAGATAGTTACAACCCAAGTTAATAAAAAGCGTGTTAAAAAAGAGTTTAATACTCTGTACCTTGAAAACAATGTAGTTTCGTACCCAGGTTTTAATCAACTCTTCTTTAAATTTTTAACTGTGTAGCTCTAAGTTTGTCAGTGCATGCTCCCAACTTAGGTAAAGCGATGGTAGACTATGAAGTTTGGCTCATAGTGGCTTTGGCAGGTATCAGGTACTAAAGGTTAATGAATTAAAGTTTAACTTTCGTCATTTTGTGAAAGCTAAATTTTAAATCTGTTACTTGAGTACCTATTAGAAGATATTTCCTTAGTCACCAGACAGTTTTAATAGTTCCAACCCGTTGGCAGCCAAACATTTTCGGTTGCTCAATGGTCTGAATAGGTTCAATAGTTCTGTTAGTTAATCTAGATATGACAAAACGTCTTGAATAAGAGTTGGTAAGGTCTTCCAAATAGGCATCTCCTAAGAATATTTCTATGTATACAAAATGCCCCAAAGAATGTGATTGCTGTAAGGTTAGTTTTTTTATGGTTTTTTGGAACACTGTGTACACATCAAAATATTTTTAGGACATGCCTATTTGAAAATCCTACAACTCTTATACAAGACTTTTGTAATATCATGTTAAATAACAGACATATTGAGTTTCCCTCACCAATAGGCCACCCCAAAAAGTATCTTCTTAAGGGTACCCAAGTAACAAATATAAAATTCAGTTTTTACAAAATTACTTAAAATAAGTTTTAAATATTTAACCTTTGGTAACTGGTATCTGGCAAAATCATTATTAGTCAGATTTAATGGTCTTCCATCTCCTTTAACTATATTGGACTCTGACTTTACAGCTTTTACAAAATAACGAAGGTCTGCCGTTCACGGGCTCTAACTCTAAAATTTCTTACCAACATTTTGTAACACCCCTGTATAGTGAGCAAATATGATATTAGCAATAAATAATTATTAGGTATATCTTGATTTATTTAAAAATATATTCTGGAGAAAGATCAAAATAACAATATTTTTATTACCTGTATGTTTCTAAGATCCTGTTAATATTTTAATTGCCACATACAAAGTTTATTTTGGATTTTCTTTCAAAACAAGATTAAATATGGTATAATAGAATATAAAAACACTATTACTGAACAATATTTTTTGATACAGTAAGTACTTATGAATATTTAATTTATTTACTCTTAAAAGATAATAGGCGGTTAAAAAATAGATAAGGCAGATAGTTCAGTTCAGTGACGTATCATTGAGGCATACACTTTAAAAATATATTTATTGGTATTTTTTTACTACACAACTAAAATAACTTGGTTCACTATGACTTCTTACAATATTTTTTTGTCAGAAAATATGGTAAAGAAGAAATCTTTTCTTTTAAATAATTCGATTTTTAAATTTAATTCCGAGTTTACAGTAACTCTTCCACCAAATTATAAGGGGTGCTGCTCAAAAAAAAAAAAAAATAAATAAAAATAAATAATAATAAAAATAAAAAACCTTTATGTGTTATAAACGTGCTACTTTTAAAACTACGGGGTAATAATAATTAAAAGAATTATTTGTTTTTTTAGGATACTTTATTTCGCAAAAAATATTTACAGTAAATACCTTAAGAACCATAATTCTTGTTTCCTATATGTTTAAAAATGTCCTTTGATGCCTAGGGGTGTTTATTAAATTTATCAAAATGTCTAAATTGGTTACAAGTTATTAAATAAAGTTGTTTTTCTATTTTTCGTTAAAGAATCACCTCCAAACTTTCTCGGTAGAGTTTACAGAACACTTTGTATATCCAATTAAAATTTAAAATTATGTTTTATAATTTTTTAACTCTTTATAAAACTCTTATAATGAACAAAAGATGACATTAAAAGTTTTATGGCGTCTTCGTTTCTGACATACAGGGCGAAATAATTTTTCCTTGTTGGATGATTCCCTTTGTATTTCAGTTATCTTGTAACTTACAACAAACGTAAAACATGGTATTGGTAGATAACTTTACATAAAATTTTGGAGCGTAGTTAGATTTTTAAAATTTTATATTTCTCGAGATATGAACTCAAACATATTACTTTTTTTATGGAACTCCCTGTATATTTTTATTCAATACATTTCAGCAGATAAGAGCTTTACATAAAATAAATAATACTTCTTTTATACTTTTAGACCCCTAAATTTATAAGTAAAAAGTAAAGTTAGCCTGAGCTGAGTTTGTTTACATTTTACGGAACATCTAAGCTTTAACTATTTGCTCGCTCAGTATATACCCCCGATTTTAGGTTTCACCTATTAATTAATTAAAAACTAAATATCTAAGATCAGTACAACTGTGTTTATAGTCAAAACAGCGTCAAAATCAGATATGTATGCATAATTTTTAGAAAAACATTCGATTTTAAAATAAAATAGTAATAATCTACATATATGAAACTAATACCGGTAAAAAACTTAAATGATCATGTTGGAACCAGTTTCATACATGCTTCTTTACTATTCTGTTTTCAATCGAATGTTTTTCTAAAAATTATGGATACATACTGATTCTTGGCCGCTGCCGCTGTTTTGATTATTATATATAAGCACAGTTGCGCTGATCTAAAATATTTGGTTTTTAATTAATTAATAGGTGAACAAACTTACGGCACCGGGGGGTAAATAGGGTGCTTGAGCGGGGAAAAAAGTTAAAACTTAGATGTTTCGTAAAATGTAAACAAATTTTGAGCTAATGCCTAACATTATTTTATTGTTATAAAGTTGATATCATGGACTACTAAAAATTCAATTTTAAAATTATAAACATATATTTAGAGTCTAAAAGTATACAATAACTATTAGGGTATTATACATTTTTGAAAAGCTTTTTATCCGCTATAATTTATTGAATAAAAATATACAGGGTGTTCCATAAGAAAAATCATATGTTTGGTTCATATCTCGAAATATATAAAATGTTTAAGAAATCTAACTACGCCACTGGATTCTACGTAAAAATATTTACCAATACCAGTTTTTACTTTTGTTGTAAGTTTCAAGATAACTAAAATACGAGGGTAGTCCCAAAAATAAAAACAAAGGACGCCCTGTATGTCATAAACGAAGAGTGCCACGAAAAAACTTTTGGTGTCTTTCATTTTATCAAAAAGTAGCAACAGTTCGGTAAAACCGCAAGTCTCTATCTCTATACCCCTGCAATTGCAACGAAATCGCGACACCCTGTACATACAGTGTTCCAGTTAAAACGAGCCACCCTGTTATGTATATGTTACGCCAAATTTGTGTAATTGCCGATTTCACTGTATTTGGCAAAATTTTGTTAAACTAGCAATAGACTTGCCGATTTCTTGTAACAGGCAACTGTTGCAGTAACAATCGCCTATTTCTACAAAATAGGCACAGTTGTTGTTTTATTTTATTACCAACTTATATAATATGTATTTTGTACATATTTTAATAAAAAATAAGAAATATATAAAATTTAAATTGTTTTGCAAAAACTAAATGAAAAATATTTAAACTTTTTATATGTTTCAAAATTGTCACAATTTGTCATAACATAACATAACCTTAAAATTGTCAAACTTGCTTTTAGTAGACTACAGTAACAAGAAAAGCAGCGGAACCGGTAATTTAATTGGTTGGAAGCACCACAGACGGTCATGCAAAACTGTCACATTGAGGGGTCATGATCAGTCCTGGTTAGTTAAATCATTTCTTTAGTTCCTTAAAAAGCAAATTAAAAAAAAAGATTTAACTAACCAGAACGAACCATAACCACCCCAATGTGAGTTTTATTTACCGGTTCCGGTACAATACAAATGAGCTGAGTTCACGTTAAGACACAGTTTTGCCTATTACAAAAAATCGGCAACTCTACTGCCTATTTTACAAATTTGGCAACATTTTTCCGAATACGTGAAATCGGCAAGTACACAAATTCGGCGTAACATATACACTTACAAAAAAGACTTGTTTCAGTCCATTTTCTCTTTTACGAGGATTTTAGTGTCCAAATTTACTTTTTCAGGGTTACACTCTCACCAACACAAATGTAAAAAAATCAAATGGAAAGGGGGTCCAGTGATACTTAAAATTAAAGCCTCTCTTAAATTCTCTTTTAAATGGTCTTTAGTTTTTTAAATAGGTTTAGTGGTTTTGAGAATATATACCCCAAACTCCGGGATCCGTAGCCAGTAGCTTTTTGACACCGGGCATATTTTTACTAAAAAATGGTCTAAGAGCTGGCACCAATTTATGGGTAGATTAGGAGGTAGATTACATATTCTCTAACACTGCAACCTGCCCAAGTTTATTGTGTGTCCTTCGTCCATAGGTTAGAGCACGCTATCCAAGCCGGTCTGTTTTATCAGACTCCAAACCGGCTCCTTGCTAAATCTTGCCGCTTTAGGTTATTCTTCACCCAGTCTTGCGAACCGCAGACGACCAAGGGCTTAACAGTAGCACCATACGTGTTCTGCGGTTTCTTTCTCCTTCTGGCAAAACCTACATAGGTTTTCATCTGCCAGGCCCATGATTTCTAGGTGTTAATTGAGTCTGCAATGACCTGTTAGTTGACCCATTGTTATTCTTACTGCCTATTTTCGCTTGACGCTGTCCTGGTGTTCTCGTCCACCAGTCTTGTGATTCCCTCATAATCCATGATCTAATAGATGACCTTACTTGGCATGATGGAATAGCACAGTAGGGCTTGGGACCTACAATTGTCTTGCCAGCCCCCTCCTTTGCCAATTTATCAGCTCCCTCATTATCTTCGTGGCCTTCGTATCCTGGCACCCAGGCAATGGTTAGTTTGTTGGATGCACCCACCTCTTCCAGGGAACTACGCAGTCCCGCAACAGATTAGAGCTAATTTTGCATAAACTGATTGCCCTGATGACTGCCTGGCTGTCCGAATAAACTACTTTGGTTTTATCCTTATAGCTCCTTCTGATGATTTCCCTAGCACATTGTTTTATGGTTACAATTTTGGCCTGAAACACAGTAGAGTGTTGTCCGAGGCCCAAGTTTATTTTCGTCCTTGGTTTGTCCCCATATATGCCTGCTCCAACTCCTTGGTCTGTTTTGGAGCCGTCTGTATACCAGATTAGGTTGGCTTTTATGGGAAGGCCTGCCTCCCAGTCCTTTCTGTCCGGTATCAATGTTTAAAAACTTTTGTTTAGCCAGTAGCTTGGTACCATTTTGTCCGAAGGCATCTCGCACAGTGAGATGACTTGTTGGTCCTCCTTGCATCTCCATTGTATGGTCCTTTCCTGTCTTAGGACTCTGGCCTTCTAAGTGACTTTGCTTAGGTGTGGTCCCCAGGTCAGTTTTTGGTCAAAAATGACTTCTAAATATTTGACCTCTTCTAAAAAGGGATTTCCACTCCGTTGAGCCTGAAAGGTGCACCCCAGGCTATTGAACCGTAGGTTACCATTTGTCTGACCAATATTTTATATAACCATAGGCTCATCTTCGGGCTAAGTCCCCAATTCTTTCCGCAAAGTCTTCGACATCTACCCAGGGTAGTTTTGACTTCTGAGTGACTTTGCTTAGGTGTGGTACCCAGGTCAGTTTTTGGTCAAAAAGACTTCTAAATATTTGACCTCTTTTAAAAGGGGATTTCCACTCCGTTGAGCCTGGAAGGTCTTAGTCCTTCCAGTGCTCTTCGTTTTTTAAAAGGGACGGTTATTGTTTTATAAGGGTTGACCGAGAGTCCCTCCTGTTTGCACCATTTGTCAACGATGTCTACGGCACTCTGCATTCTACCTGATATGTGCCCTAGATGACCCCCACTGACCACAATGACGAGGTCATCAGCATACCCTAGGCAGTTGTATCTTTTACCAGTTAATTTGTCAAGAAGTTTATCTTGCCCAATGTAGTGGCAATAGAACGCCTCCTTGTGGGCAGCCTCTTCCCACTTTAGCCTCCATTGCTACTGTGCGTAAGGTGGACTTATGACTCTGTTGGCTTCTGATCCAGTTGCAGATCGTGTCATGGATACCTTTTTTCTTAGCGCGATCATTAGGGAGAAAGTTGGTAGGTACTTGTGCTAGATCCACAGACATTCCTGGTTGGTAGGCGTTCCAGGGCTTCCAGCAGAAATAGACTACTTGGTCTGTATGACTTAGGCGTCATTTCTAGGGATTTGCCTTCCTTGGGTATGTAGATCACCCTTGCCTTTTGCCATAATTTGGGTATGTAAACCCCAAGCTACACATGATCTGATGATTGTGCATAAGTATGGCATTAGGATGTTCTGTCCTTTTTCATCAATACTGGGAAGATTCTATCCAGGCCGGGCGATTTGAACGGCTGGAATTTGCCCAAGGCCCATTTGATGGAATTGTAGCTTACCACCTCAGTTGCTTTTTTCCAATCCACTTTCTTCGGGCCTTTCGGCCTATCATGGTTGACTTTGGCCTTCTTAAATAGCCTTCTCACCTTGACCCTAAGATCCTAGAGGTGATTATTCCACCATGCTGTCCCCATTTTCTGTTGTTTTATCGTTTCTGGACACTTTGCTTCGTCAGCCGCCTAAATGGCTTCGCTTATTTGTTCTACCGCCAGGTCAAGATCTCTCACTGTGACTATTTTGGCAATTCCGCCCCATAGCGACTCCTTGAGTGTTATCTCAAAGCCATCCCAATTTTTCCTCCTGGGGTTGCGGAATTTGCTCCCCGTCAGTTGTGAGGTTTTTATGTCATACCTTATGTGGCGATGATCCGAGCACGATGGCTCTTCGGAAACATGACAATTAGTTATTTTGTCGCTTACATTATGGTTACAGATTGTGAGGTCAAGAACCTCATGCCTAGTTAATGTAACGAAAGTTGGTTCGAAGCCTATGTTGGCGAATAACGTTTACTATTATAAATAATGCAGGCCCTGTGGTTTGGGGCCTATGCATCGTACAACAGCTTACCACCACTTGAGCTGATCCCTCTGATGGGTGCTTGTAAAGCTTTGCCTAGATTAGTACTATTGGGTCCAGTGGCGTCTTAGTTGGCAATCACATCAAATATTATTGTAAAAAATATACGCCACGACTTAATATAAAGTTTTATTATTTTTTTCTGATTAGGCAATTAAGAGTTTTATCTTTTTGTCCCTTGTATTTTCTTCGTGTCTGCCCTCGTTTTTGAGAGAAAAAAGAATCCACTTAGTCATTCTAAAAAGTAGCCCTAAACAGCATAAAATAATATCCAAAATTAAAAATTCACAATTTTGACCATAAAAACAAAGAAAATGACAATACCCAACAGTTTATTTATTTTAGGGCAAATAATTGTTTTATTATTGCTTTTAATACCATATTGTCTATGAGTACTTTTTACCGGAAATAAAAGTAGCTTTATTATTTTTTTATAATCAGAAAAAAAAAATTAAACTTAATATTAAAACTTTATTAAAAGTCAGTAACGTACTTTTTTCACAATAATATTGGCTGTGGTGCCCACTGAGACGCCACTGGAACCAATAATACTAATCTAGGCCAAGCTTTACAAGCGCCTTATTAAATTAAATAAGTGTCCCAAATTTCATTCAAATCGGTTAGGGTTCCTAAGATATTTAAAAGATAACGACTTTTTAAAAAACTTTAACGCCCTGCATCGCACAATGGGAGCAAGTCTGGACATATATTATAGGAACTTTTTTATAAGAAGACAAAAGAAACCACCCTTTTAAGTTTCGTACCTTAGTTAAAAATATCTTGTATTTTTGGAACCCAAAAAATTAATATTTATTTTTTTTTGGCTTTGGTCTCGCTTCTCACCAGCCAGGTCTGCAATTATTTGTTTATGTGAATTATGTTAAAAATTATTTTTTTTATTAATATTTAACAAACCGTAGTTCAAAAACTAAGACGTTTAGGACATATATTATGTTTATATGAAGTTTTTTTCTTATATTCCGTTGTAGAATCGCCCCGTAAAGTTTGTCGGTTGAGTTACTGGACACCCTGTATGTATGTAGGTAATTTGATTGAAATTGATGAAAACTTTGATGTCTATTGGTGCCTAAACGGTGAGGTTTATCGACTTTAATAAAGAGTACCTTATTTTTAAAGTTTTGATTGTCTATAAAATGGCCCAGCTTTGCGATATCTGTCAAAATAAAAGTTATGATGTAAATAAATTTTAAGTTTTAGGTAAAGTGCCCTGGTAGTATTTAAAAAAGTACTTTTGTCTTAAAATTTTAGAATCTGTAAAGCTCGATTTGTGTGCCAAATATCAACTGGATTGGTTAAAAAATAAATGCAATATGGCAGAAAAAACCAAAATAAAAATTGAACTTTGATGGCTTGTAACTCGAAAACGAATGACATTTTGAAAAGATACTATATGAAGCTCTACCCTTATTTTGTCAAGTAGAATCACTCCCCTAAGTTTCGTGATCGATTTTTAATTACCCTGTGTATGCCATAGGTATAAACTGACTTCTAAAAGGCAGGGATACTCATAGCTTATTACATGTTCCATTATAGAGATTATTCAATATTTATTACTTATAACTTTTAAATACCCAAATGGCACAAAGACCCTTTTAAATTTAAGGTCTTCAACTGGTATAAAGAAAAGATGTTTAAAATGAAAAATTACTTCCCAATATGCAGTTTTGTTTATTTTCAAAAAAAAAAAAAAAATGGGTTTGTACATTAGTGCACTACATTTCATGATAATAAATGTCATAGGAGATTCTCCAATAAACTTTTTTAATTTATTGTTATCAAAACAAGAAAAATGTATACTTAATGCACTAATGTACAAACTCAAATTTTCTCGATTATTGCAGACAAAAAAATAATATATTTTTTTACAAAGGACAAAATTGCACATTTAGAAGTTATTTTTAATTCTAAACATTTTTTCTTTGTAACAATTTACGATTTTAGCAAAAATACAAGTTCTTTACTCTTAAGCAAAAATTACATTTTTGGCCAAACCTCGTGGATGATTGGCACAATTTAATATCTGATAAAAGTATCTAAGATTTATGATCATGCAGAACTTTTTATAAAGAATAACTTTTCTCGTAAAATTAATAATAAAAAGTTTTCCATATTAAGCCAACTTACGTAGACACACTGTATATTAATATTCTAAACAACAAAAAAGTTTTAGGGATGGACCACCATCTCCCAAGCAGCAAGCTGACGTCATTATGACGTTATTTTTAGGTCATTTTTGGTCATTTTTAGTCATAGGAAGTCATCAGACCAAAATTATGACATCATTTCAACGTCATTTTAATGACGTGTTTTTGACGTCGTTAGAGTGGCGTCTTTTCGACGTCATTTTATCGTCGTACTAGCTCATAAAAATCTAATGACGACAAAATTAAAATAGGAAAAAACTCTACCGATAGATGGCGCAATGGACTATAAACCACCACGCTTATTCAACATCTTTGCTTTTTATTGCCTACACCGTACCGATGAGACCAAAATATTTCGAGACCGGTCTGCGGTTGGTAATCTCCTTTAGCTTTGAAGGAAATATCTTCGGCTTGTGTAATTGTAACCAGTAAGGAGTTTTTCCTATTTTAATTTTCAAATAAAATTTCGTATCATTTTAGCTTTTAAAAAGAGTATATGCGTCAATTTTTCGTCATTAGCGGGACGTCTTTTGTCTGTGACTTTGAGAGGCTAATTTAACGTCAATTTGTCGTCATATTATGACGTCTTTGCTGAACAAATGTGACCAAAAATGACTAAAAAGAGACGTCAATAAGAAGTCAGTTAACGTGAATTTTTTTGGAAAACTTTTGAACCGATTTCAAAATCTAAAGACCAATGAACAGATAATTTTTTGACGTTTGTTTTTGTGACGGAGGGGGTAACCCTGAACAAGTAAATCTTGACACAAAACTACAAATTAACGGAGTTTGGATTTTTTTATAACTCTACAAATACCGAAATTATAGGGGGTGGCTCGTTTTAATTGAACTGTACTGTATATTATATTTTTACGTGTGACTTCGTTATTTTAACAAATATGTAACACATTCTTATTGCATTATATTATGTTTATCCTAAATTTAGATCGAGTCTATCATTGTGTTTAAATACTTAACATACACACGAACATGGCAATGGAGATGTTATTTAACCAACAGATATAACTGAAACCGACGTAACAGTCAATGGAGTTCCGGTTAGAAATGTTTGGGATGTGATACCTAACAGAATTTTAGCAGATAACAGCTTCGTTTCAGCACCCTATATTCCATTTAAAACATTTCAATTGCCTACTAAAATAAGCCGCTGTCATATGAGAACGTTTATAAAGTTTTATCACAAAAAGTTTGTCGTGTGTGTTTTTTGTTTCCAGTTAAATAAACCTTTGTTCTAAAAAAATTGTTTTTGATAGTTTGTTATCAAATGTAATTCAAAATAACAAAACGTGCCGCTAAGTTCATCAATAACGAATTTATTAGGCTTCGCCATAACTCCTAGAGTGTTAAATTTATCAAAATAAAAACTTGGTTTAGGAAAAAGGACAGATTTCCCATATTTTGCACTTTTTAGTCACTTCCGGTTTACCTGAAAACGGCTCCAATCTTGAATTTTATAAATGAAACGCCTTCTATATTTTATCATTTTTAATTTTCTGGGACAACTCTTAATCAGAATGTCCCATTTTAAAAAATCTCAGGCATTGTTAATTTTTTTAGAGCCATTTTTAATATTAAACTTTACTTTAATTACCATGACTGACAAATACAATCGCAAAGGTTTAGTGACTATTGTGGGAGATAGAACAAATAGAAGTTGAGAAATTTACATTTTTGTGTCTAACTATTATTTTTCAAATGGTAGTTAATTCTTTTGGTCTAGCACTTTTCGATAAAAATGATTTATTAACAAATTTTACAATTCCAAGTTTTTGCAATCGGATTTAAAAATAAGGACATATATCATCATTAATATCACGAAGTGGCGTATCTCATTCTTTTCAAGAGGGTACAAGAGTGCTTTTAGGTATTTTTGCGCGACTTTTTACTTAGTAATATAAAATAAGTTATTTATTATTAAATATAATATAATAAAATATTAAAATCAAACTTGTGCCAATTCGTTACATTAGGGAGCAAATTTTTTTACGCAATATTATTGGCTCTAGTCAATTGTCCAATTTTTGAGATACGCTACTTCGTGATATTACCCACGATATGTAAATAAAGAATCATTACTACCTCAATGCAATATTACAAGAGGCTCTTAAAAAATTAAGTAGGTGTTAAATTTTTTAAATATGTATATTAAATTACCATTTGGACTCTTTTCGGGAATTCAAAACTGCTAAAATAT
Organism: Listronotus bonariensis; assembly: GCA_014170235.1. NCBI lineage: Eukaryota > Metazoa > Arthropoda > Insecta > Coleoptera > Curculionidae > Listronotus > Listronotus bonariensis. Next base: position 30,085 of record JACEGR010001944.1, on the reverse strand, counting down.
TTAGGGTGTTCCATTTCAAAATTTAAAATCGGAGCTATTCCTAGATAAACCGGATGTAACCGTAAAGTAAGAAATATGCAAAAACTCTGTTTCTTTCATAGTATTTACCTATACCTTTTTGGATATGTACAATACTCTGGGAGTTTTCTGATATATTTAATTGTCACCCGGTATAGTAAGTAGTAAGCGACATAATAAATATGTGTTGTTATTGTTGTAACGTTACAACTGACTTTTACAGAACTGAGAAATATGTGCATTTACATAATTTATACGTATATAGTATAACATGTTTGGTATAATCATAGAGTAAGGAAATTATAAGAGTTATCATGGAATAGCCGATTTAAGGACAGGTCATGCGAAAACTTCCAATATAATTTTATTCGTTTCTCGTTGAAATACCGCCAGTTAGTCATTTCAGTAAGCTTACGTGTCTCCCCACCGCTGATGTTACACGAGGCGAGGCTTCGACCGACGCATTTAAAGTGTAAACTGGAAAAATGACAAGCCTGCCAGCGAAAAGCGGTACGAAAATTTTAGCATGCCATGGTTTCTCTTATCCGTAGGTATGTTACTTTATAGTATAATATAACATCGTAATAAAATATTGGTTACACAACTTTTGTAGTAGTCAGTTATTAATTTGTTCAAATTTTTTAAGCAAAGAGCTCGAACCAAAAAATAAACACGATGTTAAGCACAACGTGTTTTTTATACAAAATTAATTAACGAGGGTAATAAACATTATAAAACAAATCATTTTTAGCCTACTACATTAAAAACCATATTTTGTGAATTTACAACGTGGAACGTTGGTTTTTTGTAGCTACAATCGGACATTACAAAATTACAATAAACTTTTACAGAAGTTGTGTGAAAAATAATTATTGTTAATTTACATAACTTATATGTAATACTCAGGGCCGTATTAATGGTATTAGGCGCCCTAGGCTAGAATTCCCAGAGCGCCTATTTTTGTACAAAGAAAAAAATTTGGAAGAGCAAAAAAAAAAAAGTCATTCTCTCCTTTTCGCCTCTATTTTATTTATATCCCCGCAGAAAGATTAGTTCTAATCCCCACCCGACCTAAACTATTTTAGAAACTTCCCTGTGTAGCGTCTATTACTCCCCTATCTGGCGCCTATTTTTTCATCGCGCCCTAGGCTGTAGCCTAGTCAGCCTAATGGATAATACGGCACTGGTAATATTACACTAAACATGTAATATTAGTAACAATTTAATAACAGCATTACATGTTTAAAGTAATTTTACATATAAATAACGTAAATTACCAAATATTTTTTACATAACATTGTAAAAGTCACTTGTAATTTTGGTCACCCCCGACTGTGGCTAAAAATTACCAACGTCATACGTTGTAAATTTAAAAAGAAAATCAGTGTAGTCTGAAAGATTGTGTAAATTTACAATGTTAGACCTTGGTAATTTTTAACTACAGTCGGGCGTAAAAATTACAATTGATTTTTACAAAAGTTGGGTAAAAATATTTGTGCATTTATACAATTTAGATGTGATATTCCACTGTAATATTTAGGAAAATCTAATAACAATAATAAAGTTAGGTCTCAATAGTCTAATGGTTTAAACTAAGGCAGTTAAAATAAATAAAATTAGTTTGAGGAACACCCTGTGCTAAAGGTATGCTAAATTAACAGTTTAAATTAATCATATTAAATTTGCTAGTCGACCGTACGTTTTCAATTAACAGGGATCGTCTACACATACTTGTAACCGTTTATTACCGATACCAGGTCACTCTTCGATCACGCGAGAGCTGGTAAAAGAGCAATTCCCCCAGCCCTTACACCCCGACCCCCAGCCGTTGTTTTAGGGTCGGGGTGGCTGTGTGGCGGCGTACGATATGATTATGATCCTGGGTTGCTTAGGAACGCGCAGCTTCCATCCCCCCACCGTGTATAAAACGCGGGGGTGGCTCTGACCGCCTCACTTCGTCGGAATACGTCGCGACGGGCGCGTCGCTGGTGACGTCACCGTAGCGGCATTTTGGCTGTAGGATCTGCCAGATGGCAGCAAGCAAGTGTTTTTTTGTTGTTGTTTGTGTTTGTTGTTGCGTGGCGGTTTGTTGGAAAATTTTCATGGCACTTCAGTTGTTTTTAAGTTATTAAAGAACTTACTGTGCGGAAGCTGTGGTGTCAGCTGACGGACGCCGGAGAATTTGAGGTTAGTTATATTTTTGTGTCGTATTCACCTATTAGTATGTGTAGAAATTTGCGAGACGTGTATTTTTAGCATCCATATATTTTTATGAGTGAGAAAAATAATATGGTTTCCGGTTTTTACATTTTAATCTATCCTATTTTTAAATGAAAGTGCGGACTTATTGTTTTTAAATAATAATTGCGGAAGAAATTTATATTTTTGTCATGTCAGTCTGCGATTTTTTGCAAAGTCTTAAAGAAATTTTAACAAAATATTTTTAGTTAAGAAAAAAGTAATGCGACATAAAATATTTTTTTATATAGATATTATTATTCCTTAGATTGTATTATAAACATTTTATTTATTTTTTTTTTTTTGATCCAATTAATTAAAGTACCAATAAAAAAATATACAAGTTTAAGAGAAATTACGAAATAAATTACCCAAAAGAAAAAAACGTAAGAACAAACTTAAAATGTTAAAAAATACAAATGCCAGTATTTTGTCTAAAAGTAAGACATATAAATAATTTATGTTTTTACAAAAAGAATACAACTTATTTAATAATTACTAAATTACATACAACCTATATATTTTATTTAAATATATATAAATTAATTTTACGTGGGTATTAATTAAATTGTTTAATGTCATATAATTATTATATATAATTTAATTTATTATATTATTCTTTGTATCTAACCACCGCGTTTCGTTAAATTAAGCTTAAGGCCACGGCTACGATACCAAGCGGAGAGCGGAAAATGTAAGAGCGCTATGCCGTTAAGAAAGGTTCTGCTACCATAAAATCAGTGGCAGCAAACTTTATGTCAGCATAGTGCTCTCACACTCTCCGCTCGCCGCTTGCTGCATCTTATCATAGCCGGCCATTAAGAAAATCACTGGATTTTTACATTTTGTGAACGTTAGTTATAGTTATTCTTTGTTAAGGTTAGCTTTGTTCTGATTTCTAGCAGAATATATAAAAATATAGTTGCAACAAAGAGTACAAAACCCTGCATTTTTCAAAACTACTTTACCTTAACTGTAATATTTTTTCTGTAATTTACGTAAATTAATTTTACCAGATTTTATGTTCCTTAATTTTAGTTTTTTTTTTATAAAATAATGTAATATATTATTTTATTATTGTAAATTGAAATTACCGATAAAAGTACATATTTTTTATAAATTTATAGTTTTTTAGGAATAGACGTTTTAGTGTGTAATATAATAAGTGTGGTAAGTTAATTGCATACAAAAATTATTATTTATTTCTTTTGAATGACCTTAGTATAAAACAATTATTTTAATACTATTTAATTTAAAATTTTAAGCTTCATGGATATTTTTATTCAGCACATACATATGGTCTAGTTCTCAAATGTTGTAAGTGAAAAAATGAATTTTTAAGTTATATAAACTTTAAAGCTTAAAAATGTGCCATAGTAGTCTAAAGGTAACTAACATCATTGGAAAATGGGGCTAACATCTTTAAGTTTAACTATTTTTCTTGTATGCATAGAACAGTTCTTGTATAATTATATGTTAGTATCCAACCATAAAGTAACATACCTACGGATAAGAGAAACCATGGCATGCTAAAATTTTCGTACCGCTTTTTGCGGCAGGCTTGTCATTTTTCCAGTTTACACTTTAAATGCATCGGTCGAAGCCTCGCCTTGTGTAACATCAGCGGTGGGGAGACACGTAAGCTTACTGAAAAGACTAACTGGCGGTATTTCAACGAGAAAGAAATAAAATTATATTGGGAGTTTTCGCATGAACTGTCCTTAAATCGGCTATTCCATGATAACTCTTATAATTTTTTTACTCTATAAGCCAACTTACTATTTCAGAAAAATGGACTTACAACATTTGTGAACTAGATCTTTGACATATTACTCTACGTTTTGCTTTTGCTAATAAATTAATTTGATTTTTTTTTAATTTTTGGAATTTTGTTTTTTTTTTACAAGTAGGTATTTATTTTTTTGACTTATAATGTGCTGGTTTTTACTGGATATAAATTATGTTAATTGTAATACATACTATATTATAAATTGGTCTATGATAGAAAAAAGTGGGTCAATAACCGCAATATCACTAAAATAAAGTTTTAAAATTGTTGAGTTTATAAATTAGTTTAACCCGTAAAATGTATTTACTTTTTAACAGATCGGAACTGCCAATAAACCAAATACTAATAATGGGGTCTAAATAAAATTTTAGAACAATAAGTTAACCATGGTGTGTTTAGTGACCCATTATTGACCCACCAATTTCAGCATTATGAACGGATGCTCGCTATAATATTTGTATTATAAAAAAACGCTATGTAAAACTAAATATTTTAGTAAAAGGACAGAAAAATAAAGAATTTATTAACACTTATTTCGACATAATCGAGATAACCTAAGTCCAACCCAGTATTTTGGAACGCACAGACCTGGCAAAAACAATTCACATCAACTCTTAGACAGTTTTAAATGGAGCCAGAGACAAGAATGAGACAAGTAACTGGTCCTAACAATTTGTCCATTGTCTTTATCTCTTTCTGGTTTAACGCAAGTTCCAATAAAGATGTCTTTGTCTTTCATCATGGCAGGCTATCGTAGATGGAGCAATCATCGCTTTGTCCTGGTTGCCAAGTTGTTTACAATTTCTGCATGTAAACTTTAATGTCCTTTTAGGCTCACATCTAATTAAGAGAAAGAAAATATACCATAAATCGAATATTTTTAACTTGACAATGTTGCCGCAGGCAGTCACGACGAAATGTTAATCGATATTTGTGTTTGATATTTTTCAATGGCCGATTTGTTTGGACAGTTTGTTTACATTTTCTGTTATTTATTGTGTGTTTCGTGGTTTTTTATCTTTAATTGGACTTTGAATATTGACTTTTATTAGTGATCACACTGTATATATTAAATTTGTGCTTTTCAACAATTAATTTAAGGTAATATTGATATGGTTATCTGTAAGAAAAAATCTTTATAAAAACCAAATAAATGACATTTTTAATAAGGTGTGTGTAATTATTGAACTAAACCCCAATATTTTATATTAATAGGAAACAAAACAAGTACCTAACATTAAGGGCAAAAATAGCACAGCTATATAATTTAAATTTGGCGGGCAAACGATAAAGTCGACTCACGCGCCATCTGCGTTTGCCTTCCTTGAAGATAGACAAGGAAGGCCCAGCAGCTATCTCTCTCTCGGATAATTTATTTACATTTAGTTGCTCGTCTCATTGTTGTCTCTGATGGAGCTAGTAGATAAAGTCTGACGGTGATCGTTCACTTTTGCCTCCACTCACGAAATTTTGAACCATATTATTATAACATGAAAAAAAAGCATTAAGTATAGATGAAGATATATTATTTCAGTTAAATATGGGTAAAATGAAAAATAGGCTTGCTATTTGCCTAATAATGTGTTTTTTTGTTGTTTTAGGACAGCAGGTAATTTTAACGTAAAAATATTTAAAAAACCTAATTATTGTAGAGACAGGAAAGTATGTCAAGAAATTTCTTAAACTTATACTTTTTAACTTAATTATTGCTTTTTTATTCTTTGAATAATCTTAAAAAATGTTGATAAAAAAATTTTTATTGGAAATTTAAAAAAATATAGGTATTTTAATTCTCCACTTTTATTTAGAAACATTGACTAATTTACATGTTTTTGCTTTGATCTTAACTTAGCTTAATTACAACAATTTTAGTTAGTTCGAGTAACTTTTACTTTTCGCGAAACTAAATTTAAAGTTTTAATGATATAAATAATTATTGAGATTTACTTAAGTGCTAGTGTTTTATCTTCTCTTTTAGTAGAGCCGAATTTTAATTTTTTTTTTTGGATTTTCTCGTTTTGGTTTTAAAGTACTCAAAAATATATAAAGTACTTTTAGCATACTTTTTAAATTGGCTTTTATGTTTAAATGTTGACCAATGTATAATCTGTTAACATACAAAAATAAGCCATAACAATAAAATTCTTATATTGGTTAATAAAATGAACAAAATAAAATGATCAGCCAACAAAATAAGTCGAATACGCATTATGTAAAATAAACTTTAAACCGTGCTCTATTATTTATTATCAAAATAAACGTTTGGCAAACTTGCAAATGTACTCAAAATAACGAACTAAAATAAAAGACTTACCAATAGTTTGCTGAAAAAGTTTCCCTTTGCTAATCAAAAAGTTACCCAAATGAAATTACCCACTTTCGAACTAATTAAAATACGATTTAACGTTAATTAGGCAAGAAACCGTGCTCTATTATTTATAACCAACATAGGAAGAAATGCGTCAGGCAAATTTAAAAAACACAAAATAACCAACAAAAATTAAGTATTTACCTATAGTTTGCCGAAAAAATTTGTTTTTGCTAATAAAAAAGTTAACCAAATAAAATTTCCTACTTACAAAACAATTTAAATACGCTTCAGCTTTAATTAAGCACGAAACCGTGCTCTATTATTTATTACCAAAATAGGGACAAATACGTCTGGAAAATTTACAAAGGCACGCGAAGTAACCGACAAAAATAAAGTACTTAGCAATAGTTTGCCGAAAAAGATTCTCATTGCTAATAAAAAAGGTAACCAAATAAAATACCCAACTTACGAATTAAGTAAAATACGTTTTAGCGTTAATTAGGCAAGAAACCGTGCTTTAATATTTTTTGCCAAAATACGGATAAATACGTCTGGCCAGCTTGCAAAGGCACACAAAATAACCAACAAAAATAAAATACTTAGCAATAATTTGCTAAAAAGAATTCTCTTTTGCTAATTTAAAAGTTAACCAAATAAAATTACCAACTTACGAATTAAGTAAAAATCGTTTTATCGTTAATTAAGTAAGAAACCATGCTCTATTTTTATTACCATAATAGCAATAAATACATCCGCGAAACCTACAAAGGCACACAAAATAACCAACAGAAATAAAGTACTTACCGATACTTTGCCAAAAAATTTCTTATTGCTAATAAAAGGGTTAACCAAATAAAATTACCAGTTTACGAATTAAGTTAAATACGTTTTATCGTTAATTAGGTAAGAAACCATGCTCTATTTGTATTACCATAATAGGAATAAATACATCCGACGAAACCTACAAAGGCACACAAAATAACCAACAGAAATAAAGTACTTACCGATACTTTGCCAAAAAATTTCTTATTGCTAATAAAAGGGTTAACCAAATAAAATTACCAGTTTACGAATTAAGTTAAATACGTTTTATCGTTAATTAGGTAAGAAACCATGCTCTATTTGTATTACCATAATAGGAATAAATACATCCGCGAAACCTGCAAAGGCACACAAAATAACCAACAGAAATAAAGTAGTTACCGATACTTTGCCGAAAAATTTCTTATTGGTAATAAAAGGGTTAACCAAATAAAATTACCAGTTTACGAATTAAGTTAAATACGTTTTATCGTTAATTAGGTAAGAAACCATGCTCTATTTGTATTACCATAATAGGAATAAATACATCCGCGCAAACCTGCAAAGGCACACAAAATAACCAACAGAAATAAAGTAGTTACCGATACTTTGCCGAAAAATTTCTTATTGGTAATAAAAGGGTTAACCAAATAAAATTACCAGTTTACGAATTAAGTTAAATACGTTTTATCGTTAATTAGGTAAGAAACCATGCTCTATTTGTATTACCATAATAGGAATAAATACATCCGCGCAAACCTACAAAGGCACACAAAATAACCAACAGAAATAAAGTACTTACCGATACTTTGCCAAAAAAATTCTTATTGCTAATAAAAGGGTTAACCAAATAAAATTACCAGTTTACGAATTAAGTTAAATACGTTTTATCGTTAATTAGGCAAGAAACCGTGCTCTATTTTTATTACCATAATAGGAATAAATACATCCGGCAAACTTGTAAAAGCACACAAAAGAACCAACAGAAATAAGGTACTTATAGATAGTTTGCCGAAAAATTTCTTATTGGTAAGAAAAGGGTTAACCAAATAAAATTACCAATTTACGAATTAAATAAAATACGTTTTAGCATTAAATAGGAAAAAAACCGTGCTTTATTAGTTATTACCATAATAGGGATAAATACGTCTGGCAAACTATAAAATGCACAGAAAATAACCAAAAAATACTTAGCAAAAATTTGCTAGAAAATGAATTAGGTAAAATACGCTTTATCGTTAGTTAGGCAAGAAACTGTACTCGATTTTTTTATAAAAATAGGGACAACTGGCAAACTTGCAAAGACCCACAAAATAACCAACAAAAATAAAGCACTTACCAATAGTTTGGTCAAAAGCTTTCTTCTTACCAATTAAAAGTTAACCAAATAAAATAACTAGCTTACGAATTAAATAAAATACGCTTTAACGTAAAATAAACCAGAAACCGTGTTCTATTATTTATTATCAAAATAGAGATAAATTCGTCTGGCAAACTTGCAAAGGCACACTTTTAGCGTCTACAAACCACTTTGGCAGTAAAATCGATAAAGATAAATAATGTGAAAATTCCATTGAATCGGACAACTCTGCTGCTCTAGCGAGAAATGGTTAGAGGCTTTTAAAAATAATGAGCATGCAGAAGCAGAGACGAATTTAATGAAAGGGAAAAGAATCGAAAAGAAAATTTAATTATATATTAAAGTTTACCTCAACAATAACCCTTCTTAATATATCGGGTGTTAGAGAATGTTATTAAGAAAAGCAGATTTTACTATCGAAAATATAAATTAAAATCATTTACATAGGTTCGAATTTTTTAAAATTAAAATTATAAAAGTGTTTTAAAATTTTTCCCATATTGTTTGGGTAGGCCAGGATTATAAAATTAAGTAAATTATAATTTATTTCTCAAAAACTAGGCCAAATGCAAAAAAGTTTAAGAGCTTTTAAAAAATAATTTACCTTATCCAAATAAAATCTCAAAATTTCACAAAAATCAGCCTGGCGGCTAGTGCTGTCAAAGTTTCCGTTCACAAAAAAGGTATCCCTCATGTTATTAAGTAAAAGCCCGTAAGCGGCAGACTTTCGTTATTTTGTAAAAGCCGAAAGTTTGTCAATGCTCCCAACATAGGTAGAAGCAATGGGAGACTATGAAGTTTGACTCATAGTGGCTTTGGCATATTTTTTTATCTTTGGACAAACCACGAAGGCTAAAAGTCTAAATACTAACATACCGTGGATGTCTTAAGCGAGGTAAGAGGGAGTTTGTTGACACGGGACTTAAATACTTAAAGATTTGGGGGAAGGAAAGATCTTTGAGGGCAGCAGGTTCCACAATCTAGAAACTCTAGGGATAAAAGAACGAACAAAGTGGGAAGTTCGGGGCCTGTTCAGTTGGACCGTATGCGCGGAACGACGAGTTCCTCTGTTGGGAACCGTGAATGGAGGAACTATACTGGACAATTCTTCAGAGCAGAAGCCATGGAAGTACCTATAAAAAGCGATATACCAAGTACCAAAGGTAATAAATTATTGTAACTTAACTTTGGTCATTTTGTAAAAGCTAAATTTTATAAATTATGTTATTTGGGTACCTATTGAAAGATATTTCCTTAGTCGCCAGACAATTTTGACAGTTTCAACTCTTTGACAGACAAACATTTTTGGGGGCCCAATGATCCCAGGAAGTACAATATTTCTAAAAAAAAAAATAAATAACCAACTTCACAGAAATAGCATTTTGGGATACTCTGTATACAACAAAATATTTATAGGACATGCCTTTTGGAAACCCTACAACTCTTAATTAATACTTTTTGTCATATCTTGTTAAATAACAGGAATACTGGACTTCCCCGGACCATTGGCCACCCCAAAATGTTTAACTGCCAAGGGGTTTGAGATGTCAAAGCTCCCTGGCGACTCAGAAAATATCTTCTACTAGGTACCCAAGCACTTAACATATATTAAATTCAGTTTTTACAAAATTTAATTATTGAGTACCTGTTTAAGCCACTACCTCTGTTGGGAGCTTGCACTGACAGACTTTCAGCTTTTACAAAATAACGAAGGTCTGCCGCTCACGGTCTATTGGACTATTACGTAAATTACTATTTAATTATACCCCATATGTTTTTATGCGTGAATAAAATAAACAAAATATTTTGGCTTATGTTATCATTCAGTTTAAAAATGTATAACGTTTAAAACCGACTATCAAACGCAAACGGGAATTACTGTATGTTGTATGTAGCTAACCAAAAATTAATAAATATTTTAAACTTTAATTTTCCATATATTTTTAGCGTATGTTTGAATTTTTAATCTTTGAAGCAGATTAATTTTTAAATTAATTTTCAAATAAACCCGTTTTTTTGTGCTTTTATTAACTCTATGCTCAATTATTTTATATTTAAACATTTTTATTTTAAGCAAATTAAATTTTAGACTTAAAGAGTAGTATTTTTAGGTTCAGAAAAATGGTTACATAAAACTAATAATAACTTCGACCCTGTACAAGTTACAAAAAAAACTTCATCAAAAATATACATTTTCAACCAAATTAAAAGGTTAACAGAAAGTTAGGCAAGACCTTCTTTATCTAATCTCTACCTATTAGTGTTCCATACGCGTTAGACCGTCTTTTTCCTACGTACTTCCTATAAACCTTTTAATTTACCTAAATGTGTGTCGATATACATGATTAAAACGTAGTTAATTACTTTTGATTTTAAGAAACACTAATGGACAGATAAGTTATTTAGTTTATTTTTAAATATACAGGGTGTTACAAAATGTAGTTAAAAAAATTAAATTAAGGGTAGATGTTTAAAACGCACCTTAAAAGAGTTTTTAGGGTGTTTTATTAAAAAAAATTAAATTAATTAATTTTTAGTAACTACAAAATCAGTTTTTAAATCTTTTTGACACCCCTTTAACATAAAAAAGTTATTCAAAATGCTATTCTAAATACATTTTTAAATAATATTTTGCTTAAAAATGAAAAATAAAGATAGTTTACTCCTGAAGGAAAATTATGTTTTTCAAGTTTTTGCGTACCCAACATTTTCTCTTTGTAAATCATATTTTTATACAGGCAAAAATTTTTATGAGGAAAACTTCTTTCTCGAAAAATGAAATTTTTGATCCATTTGTCCTCTTGTAAACTCCATGCGTGGACAGTAGATTTTCAGTCTGAGAGCAATAAGACGAGTTCCACGAACAACGAGGAAAGAGGATAGCCATGTCGACCTACTTTCTCTAATTTTTGTTTTCTTTATTTAGTATATAAGATGGTGTAACATATTGGTAATAAAAAAATGTTTTTCACAATTTTGTAATTTTATAAAGAAATTAATATGACCGAAAATAAATTAATATAAATTAATTTGCGATTTTATATCTGCACTTTAAGCGACTGCTGCTACCTTTGTTCCATGAATTTTTGATATGACCATTTGTTTATTAAATTTTATATAATAATTAAACAGTAGAGGAAACTGACCTTAAATGGCATATTCAGGTAAAATGACACACTTCATAATTTACCGCTTTGGCAGCGACATCTTAATCTTGTTGGAGATTGTAATATGATCCCTGCAGTTAGAAGTACTTACCGAACAGGTACATTTCCCCCATTTTTTTTTGCACGACATATCAGGTTCAATTTTCAATTCACCAACCGCAAAATAATTTTAATTAATTTAGAAGTTGTGTATTTTGGCAAAGTTACATAGTTTTGTTACAAATTTTGTTATTTTTTTTATTGAAACACAATAATTTGGCAATGTTTATTTATAGATATGATTACTACAGGTTTATTTATACTCTCCAAATTTAAGCATGTTTGCTAAATTGTCGTTTTTGGGTAAAATGACATACCTTCATGTAATAAGGGTAAAATTACATACTATTTTACCGTGTTTGTTAACGTGAAAAACTTTTAATTTCTTGATGGTTGGTAAATATAAAATAAAATCTACACGCCAAGTATGTTCAAAGTGGGCCCATGCTAACTGCGCTTAGTCTCCCCTAAAACAAAGATATCTTTGTGAACTTTGTTGTTATATTAAAAAAACAGTTAAGAATATTTACATACCTTATTATAATATATACGTAAATGTTAAATCTTTTAATTAAAATGCACGACATATTAGGTTCAATTTTCCATTCACCAACCGCAAAATAATTTTATTTAATTTAGAAGTTGTGTATTTTGGCAAAGTTACATAGTTTTGTTACAAATTTTGTTATTTTTTTTTATTGAAACACAATAATTTGGCAATGTTTATTTATAGATATGATTACTACAGGTTTATTTTATACTCTCCAAATTTAAGCATGTTTGCTAAATTGTCGTTTTTTGGGTAAAATGACATACCTACATGTAATAAGGGTAAAATTACATACTATTTTACCGTGTTTGTTAACGTGAAAAACTTTTAATTTCTTGATGGTTGGTAAATATAAAATAAAATCTACACGCCAAGTATGTTCAAAGTGGGCCCATGCTAACTGCGCTTAGTCTCCCCTAAAACAAAGCTATCTTTGTGAACTTTGTTGTTATATTAAAAAACAGTCAAGAATATTTACATACCTTATCATAATATATACGTAAATGTTAAATCTTTTAATTAAAATGCACGACATATTAGCTTCAATTTTCCATTCACCAACCGCAAAATAATTTTAATTAATTTAGAAGTTGTGTATTTTGGCAAAGTTACATAGTTTTGTTACAAATTTTGTTATTTTTTTTTTATTGAAACACAATAATTTGGCAATGTTTATTTATAGATATGATTACTACAGGTTTATTTATACTCTCCAAATTTAAGCATGTTTGCTAAATTGTCGTTTTGGGTAAAATGACATATCTACATGTAATAAGTGTAAAATTACATACTATTTTACCGTGTTCGTTAACGTAAAAACTTTTAATTTCTTGATGGTTGGTAAATATAAAATATAATCTACACGCCAAGGTCGTTTAAAGTAAGCCCATGCTGAATGGGCTTTGTCTCTTTAAAACAAAGATATCTTTGTGAACTTTGTTGTTATATTAAATAAATAATAGTTTAAAAAACTAAAAAAACAGGCTTTTTATGCAACCGAACTAAAAATTAGAAAATAAGTTTTCATTACAAAGAGTTTGTCACTTCAGAATAAAAGCGTGGGGTGCTTAATATATTAAATGTTATAATTATTCTATTTGCAAATATCTATGAGAGAAAATTTATGAAAAATAGTAAAATGCACCCCACGCTTTTTACTCTGAAGTGACAAACTCTTTGTAATGAAAAATTATTTTCTAATTTTTAGTTCGGTTGCATATAAAAGCGTGTTTTTTAGTTTTTTTAAACTATTATTTATTTTTCATTTTTAGTTCGATATATCAATTAGTTTTTAAAAATAAATGCTCCAGTTTATTCACTAAAAAATTCATTCGCCATTTTGTCAAGAGTAGTATTAGGACACAGAGGATCTGTAAAGGAATCTATTTATCCTGGCGGTCCTAATCAAGATAACGGGATACTGTTTTTAAATTATTGCATTGTCATCGGTCCTTGATACGTGTGCAAAGTTTCAAAGAAATTGAATCGCTGGAAGTTGGTAAAAATTAGGCTCAAAGATTCCGTTACATAGGTAGATAGTTACAACCCAAGCTAATAAAAGCGTGTTAAAAACAGTCAAGATTAATTACATAGCTTATCCTAATATATACATAAATGTTAAATCTTTTAATTAAAAGAGGTTTTAAATTTATTGAATTTATATGTTTTTACTTTATTAAATCCTTAATATTGTCTGTTTAAGGTATATGCCATTTTAGCGGAAGGAGAATTTTTGTAGGCGTTAATTCTAAAAAAATAATAGTTCGTTTTTGTCTGGTATTGCTTGGTTTTATAGGGAATGAAAGTTTAGACAAGATTTAAGTAGAATACATTTTATTGGGTAATAATTTGAATTTTTTAGCCATAGATCATGTCATTAAGCAGATTTGACGGGTAGGGAAGGGCGGGGCTAGTTGAGCAATTTTCACTTGATCGGTTATAGCTCCTCAAAAATAAGTCTTAATGGCTTATAACGCATACTGATGGATTAGCAATTTATTCCTTATTAATAGTGTCCATAGTAGTTTCTTTCTAATAAGTCGAATTTGGGAGCTACATCTATTTTAATGTAGATAGTCCAGTATGCCCAACGTACCCCATAGGTGGGGTAAGTTGAGCAAGGGTATGGGGCAAGTGGAGCACTTAGAAAGTATAGTCAAATCATGGCTTGAATGTTAGATACGTTTACAATAAAAATACATTTTGACAATTTGCTTTTTATATTTATAATCTTTTAGTGACAAAACAACAAATCTTATTAATAAAACAACAACGTACCTAGCTTAGCTTAACTATTGGATTTAATATCTATCAATTCATCTTCGGTTTTTAAACTTTTTAAGTAATTTTATTCTGCTTCTCTTGTAATGCCTTCTGTATCTGTTAAAATTGCAGCTTTTCTTGGACCAGCCTTTGGGTATAGTTGAACTATTTCCAGAGAAAATTTATAAGTTAGATAGGTCAGCTCGTTTTCTTTGTTGCTTGAATAAAGTTCGGGTTGCAGCCTCCTTTAAATCTTGAGAAGACTTTAGTGTTTTACTGTTATAAGTCCGTATCCTAGAAAATAAAAAAATAAAACATTTTATATTTAAAACCGTGGGGTTAGTTGGGCAACTGTAGCTCAACTAACCCCAACCTGAAATTTTAAAGAAAAAGTAAATTTATTAAAAACCGGTTAGAATTGTATTCAAAATCTCTATACATATTAAAACTGCAATACATTTACTTAAGATTAACACTTACCTGATTGAGAATGTAATACATTTAACTCTTACAGATAAAATTTTCCGGCTTGCAATTATTTTACTTTTTAATCACAAAATAAACAATGTGCACGGATACTTTTCTCGATCGCCGCGTCACCACTAGTGGTTACACAATCAGTTCCCCTCGCGCAACCCCCTTCTTTGCGCTTTTTAATGCTTTCGCGTGCGGTCGATAGTATTTGAGATATTTTGATTGCCCAACTTACCTCTATGCTCAACTAGCCCCGCCCTACCCTACCCCTATTTTACAGGGTACCACGAAAAAGTGACAGAATATACAGCTTCAGTTTTTTTACCGAACTATTGAAATAAAAATAAACTAGCTAATAATTTACTGCAGAACTGAACTTTTCTTTAAAATTTTTAAGATAAACATTAGGAAAGTTATAAAGTTCTAAAAAAGCGGCTCTAAAAGCAAGCAAAATTAAAAATTCTTTCTATAGAGCGAAATATTAAACTAAAAGGATTCTGCTGTAAAATGTAATAGCTAATGACAAGCGAAGAAAAAATAAAATCAAACTTTTTTCAAATAGGTTTAAGTTTCAGCTAAGGCAATTGTAGTTTCTTTACAGACAAACAAAAGAAAAATGCTAATTTTTAACCATCATGTCATTAAGCAAATTTGGCAGGTACCTCTATTTTACAGGATACCACAAAAAGGTGGCAGGATGTAGAGCTTAATTTTTCTTTTTACCAAACCACTTAAATAAAAATAAACAAAAAAATTATTAACGACTGACTAAACTTTTCAGCAGGGTCGTAAGTAAAATGATTTTACAACAGCATAGGAAATATTATGCATAAAGTATATGCCTCCGCAGGATCACCGTGCACTAACCAGAACTAACCAGAAAACAACCACTTAAAGAGGACTTTTTTCAACACCCCTCCCTAAGTACGACTCTGATTATCAGTATAAAAAAACTTTTAAAGCGACGTACGCGCAGTATATAAACCTAAACTTTTATTTTTTTTAGCAAGGGTTCAATTTCTTAGTAAAAATATCACTAATTTACAAATTAATCATATTTTAAAATCATAAACTTGGATGATAATGAATATTCAAAATTTACTGCAAGTATAAAAAATTGTAGGTTTTACGTTAACAGTTATATCAGTTGTGATTAGAGACATTTTGCACCTCTTAAAATAACAGACGTTTTTTGGATTCCTTATGGTTATCGTTATTAAACATAACAATTACGGCAGCAGTTTTAGACAGAGATTTTGTAGCCTCTTTTAAGAAATTTATTTTGCGTCTGCGCTTTCGACATATAACCTTATTTTTGCCTATGGTTCACATATTTTAAAGTTAACGAAAAATCAGTATTTACTTTTATTTTTCATAAGATATAAATTAATATTTAAATATATGCAAACACTTCTGTAGATTTCGTTTTTAAAGTAGATGCAAACAATACAGTATAAGCAAAACACAAAAAGTAAGGTTAGGTTTGGTAGTAGAATAAAAAGCAAGTGTGCCAGATTGTGACATCTAAATTAATTACTGATTTAGAATATCCGTAAAAGTGCAAGTCTGTTTTAATTTCTCAACACTATTTGATTTTTATTACTGCTATAGATTTTTCACTAATTAGAGCCTATGTAATAATGATATATTAATTAATACGGCATTAAAATTTTAACCTTTTAAATAATTGATATTAAAATTTCTATAATCCGGCAACCACGCAGTTTAACAATAACGATAACGATAAGATCTTCGGTATTCATCCGTAATTAAAGGAGTCCGGTATAGTTAATAACGATAACGGATCATGTTTGCGTTACTGCGCAGTCTCAGAATAACGTTAACCACAACGGAATTGCAAAATAAGGGGTGCAAAATGTCTCTATTATGTCTAAATTGCAAGAATTTAAAAAATGTTGTTTTTATAAATTTTAGAAGATGAAGGCGACAAATAGGTACATGTAAATTTCTTAATAATTACATGTTTAAGATCTTATTATTTCATGTCCTTCAATTTGTTTTTCCTATTAAATAAAAATGGTGGTTTTTTTGTTGCTTTGTTTTAAAAAATTCACTAAATAAAAATAAAAGAATAAAATTGTATATTTGGAATTTTTTGCTATTTTGTGCAAAATTAAATGCATATTAAGGCTATCATACTTGGAATTAAAGTTATTTTTAACAACAACAACAACAAAAAACCGATAGTTTTTACTCTGTAAGAGTTACCTACGGTTTTAAAGCTTGGGTTTCGACAATAGGACAAGAAAAAAATTGTGATAGAGCTAATTATAATTTTTTTGTATGACTGGGCGTAAAATACAGTTTTACGCTCCCTTTAACGCCCTAGAGCAAAAAGTATCAAAAACGCCCGCATTTATAAATTTTTAAAATAATGTCAATTTTTTTTGGTAAAACAACAATTTATTTAATTAAATATACCATGTTAAAAGTATACTGGTTACAATTTGAAACAATAAATCTGACAAATTTTCTCCGTCCGGTTCTTTTTGGTGTATATTATTAATCTACACTTCTCCAAGAAATTAACGCACCAGTTCAATTTTTCCCATAAGCTTCAATACAATAATGATTTAATTTAAATAGCCATTACTCTTCTAATAATTAAGTTATCAAAACAATAAAAAAAAATGTTAAGGAAAGGTGACCCTATTACTTTTGCATAACCGTTGTTTAACAATACATGCTATAGGGTAATTAAAAATGTTTGCAAAAATAAATAATTTTTAATTGCCCTGTGTGATGTGCTGTTAAGAGGCAATAATCTTATTTGCGAATAAATTATACCCTTACTTATTTTTGATGTTTTATCATCACAAATTTGAGTACTCTCTTTTAACAGCACATTATACAGAGAGATTCAAAATTGTTAATTTTTGCCAAAAATTTTTAATCACCCTGTAAGATATATTGTTAACAGTAAATAACAACGGTTTCTCCAAAGTTATAGCTTCACCTTTCCTTAACATTATCTTTTTCATTTGCCTTGATAACTTATTAAAGAAGTTATATACATTTAAATTAAAGCATTTTTGTATTGAAGCTTATGGAAAAAATGGGCTGGTGCGTTAATTTCTTGGAGAAGTGTATGTTTAACAAAAATAAAGAAAAAATAATTAAAAGAAAGCTAGGGCATTAACTTTAATCGTACAAAAATATTGTTTGCACCTTTGGCGTAAAGCACTTTTACGCCCACGAACTTTCAGCCGCAAGCGTAAAAGTGCTATTTAACGCCCTTGGTACAAAAATAACTGTTAACAGACAAGATTAATCGAAAAAATTTAGTACAACTCTTTAATCATAAATATGATTTATAGTTTTTGTATGTAGTAAGTATAAATACCACCGAAAGTCCTGGTATAAATTTACACCTCCTTAACTTTTTCCTTTTTTATCCTAAAAAAATAGCAACAACCTTAGTTTATTGTTTATTTTCTGTAGTTTTTCTAATAAATATCAAACTTTTAATATCTCCCCAGGGTAGGACAAAAAGTACATTATTTTTTAATGCAACACCCTGTATGTTATATCACTATTATAAAGATCGTCCAAAGATCTTTACAAAAATACATTTGATATGTTAATCTTTATTAGGTTTGGATATAATAATTTTGTCCATCAGTCCCATAAGCTCGCTGCAGTGTTTTACGTATTAAATTAAAACATACATAGTACTTGTATTTATAAAAAAAATGTTTAGTATTATTCTTTTATTGTTTTCGGTTTTCTTTTATAATTATGTCTACTTATTAATTACTTATTTCTGTAGTTTTTCAATTAAATATCAAACTTTTAATATCTCCGTCAGGGTAGGAAAAAAGTATATTATTTTTTAATGCAACACCCTGTATGTTATATCACTATTATAAAGATCGTCCAAAGATCTTTACAAAAATACATTTGACATGTTAATCTTTATTAGGTTTGGATATAATAATTTTGTCCATCAGTCCCATAAGCTCGCTGCAGTGTTTTACGTATTAAATTAAAACATACATAATACCTGTATTTAAAAAAAAAATTGTTTTTTTTTATCTTTTTGACATCCCACGAAGGCATTTGCCTAAATACCAGAGTACCGTGGGTACCGGGTTATTAGATGTTTAACCCATCGTTCCCCTGTTCCGTCAACGTTGTCCAAGCACTGAAACATGCAGTTATGCATTTCACAGTATCTTTTAGACAACGCGGCAGTGCCGCCACGGTCGTTATTTTTAAATAACTACTACCTAAATATGTCTCCCCCGCTGGGAATCGAACCGTCGACCTCTATCTTCGAAGATCAAAGCTCTGTCCACTGCGCCACGGAGGAGACAAGTTAGTTAGTGTTATTCTTTTATTGTTTTCGGTTTTTTTTTTATGTCTACTTATTAAGCGCTTCGCTTTATACAACATTATGTTTAGTAAACATTCCTAATGCCTACGTAATAAACACAACCCTTAAATAAACCCTTCAAAATAGCGCGATACTCCCCAAGGCTAAAAATAACATACCTAAGTGGATATCCCGGGCAAATAGTTTACTATTTGACCGGCTTACATGAGCCTTTGGGGAAATCTATAAGTCTATCTTATTAATAATTTTTGACCTTCAGTTTTCTTTCCAAATGGATTCAATATCAAAAATTGCCAGAAAATGTGTGTGTGTATACCGTAATAGAAAATATAATTTGTAACAAACGAAACTGACAGACAACAATTGTCAACTATAAAATAAAACTAGGATTTTGAAATTCGAAGAGTAATATATGAAACAAAAATAAATAATAAAAGTTTTTTTAACACAACTTTAATAATAATAAAAAAAAACATTTGGTCCAAGATCCGAATAGAAACCCATTCGTTTACCGGATAAAAATTGTTTTTTATTGAACAGTTTTTAAACAAAGGTATCGCCTTAGGGTTGCCTAAAAAATTATGGTTTAGGCTGTTAAATTAAAAAAATAAATTTTTGATTCACCCGGTATGTATGTAATGGTATTTTTAGGGGTGTGCGAATAATTCGAACTTACGAATAATTCGTATCGAATCGAATATCAATATTCGATTCGAAACTCAAATCTCTCAACCCGACTTGGAAAGCAAACGCAGGGCGATGCTTCTATCTCTTTTACAGGATCTCAATTTGATTTTGGATTGGGGCGCCAAAAATCTCGTTCAATTTAATGCATCCAAAACACAATCGTGTTCCTTGTCGCGAAAAAAATCATCAAACACTCATCCTTTGCTTATGAATGGCCAGGTTTTGCAGAGCGGGGACACATTTAACCTTGTGGGTATCACATTTGAGAATAACCTTAACTGGCATAAACACATTGTATCTATAGTCACCGCGGCTTCAAAAAGCTTGGATTTCTTTTCCGAGCCAAAAGTATTTTTCTCCTTCCACTTAATACACTTTGTATGTGTCCCAAATTCGACCCTCTCTGGAATATTGTTCTCATGTCTGGGGAATGGCATCCCCTACAACCCTCAGCATTCTTGATGCCATTCAAAGAAGGGCTGTTCGTCTTATTAGTGACCCTTAACTTACTCAAAGACTTCCTTCTCTTGCCCATCGTCGAGCTGTGGGAGATCTATCGCTCTTCTATAGATACTTTTACGGCTTCTGCTCCGACGAATTGTCCAGTATAGTCCCTCCTCTTGCGGTTCCCAACAGAGAAACTCGTGGTGCCGCTCGTATGCATCTCTATACAGTTCAATTGGACAGGCCCCGAACTTCCCATTTCGTTCGTTCTTTTATCCCTAGAGTTTCTAGACTGTGGAACCTGCTGCCAGCGGAGGTCTTTCCTTCCCCCAAATCTTCAAGTTTTTAAGTCCCGTGTTAACAAACTTCCTCTTACCCTGCTTAAGACACCCACGGTACGTTAGTATTTAGGCTTTCAGCCTTCGTGGATTGTCCACAGGTATACATATATTGTATGGTATATGTATATAGTAAGCAAATAAATATACACACAGTATTTAAAACTTAAAATTGACCAGGTTTTTGTGCACTATACAGGGTGTAACAAAAATTTCTAAATAAAACAACGTCCTTTTCAAAAACAATATGTTTTTAATTGAATATTTAAAAAAAAGAGTGTTCTAAAAGTTTTTAATTCCCATTTACAGGATGTTTAGGTATATCCGGCCAACAAAACTAAGGTTAAAATGTAAGGTATACATATACATACGTATAAACTTTTTTGAGCTTTTTAAAAAATACCCTTATTACAATGTGTTTAAAATGTTGAAAATTATTGTATTTCGCATATTCATCATACAGGGTATTCCATAAATCTGTTACTAAACTTAAAAAATAATTTATTTTTTGCATTTTGTACAGGGTCTTTCAAAATTTTATATAAAAATATAAAAAGAGGATTTTATTTTATATATATTTATATTTAAATAAAAAATTGAGCAAGTGTCTTCTTCATACAATTAATTTTTAATCAAAAAAGATATGGGTCAGTAGAATATTTTGATGCCTGATGTTATGGAATCTTAATTGAATAGAATAAAGAATCCTTTCATATTTTGATAATTAGTGACTAGTTGGCAATATTCGTGAATTAATAAAAAAAAATTAAATTATTCGAAAATTTTCGAATTATTCGTCGAATAGTTCAAAAACTCGAATTATTCGATTTGAATTTCGAATCGAATATTAATATTCGATTTGATTCGATCGATATTCGCACACCCCCAGTATTTTTTATTTCTTTCTTCTACATGACCATACTATGTTTTATAGATGGGTCTATATTTAATTCATTCAGAAAGCAATGCCGCCAAGTACAAAAAATTATAAAGTAAACAAACCTTTTCGAATGCACATAGCCTTAGACAGAGCCTGATTACATATTTTAAGATAAATAATAAAGAATACATTGTCAAAACACGTATCACCTACTTACAAAACATTCTCTTATTTCGCCTCTGTCCTACTATAAAAACGGTGGCACGTAGCGTGGTAACTTGTCGGGCTAAATATTTTTGCTGCAATAAATCATTGTTTACAAAAGGGTTTCTTTACTTTCTCATTTTTTGTGTACTTGGCGGCATCTCTTTCAGAATGAATTAAATTTGGACCCATCTTTAATTTTCTTTTTCAATTTAGACTATAAAAAATTTGTTTGGTACATTTATTTTTTATTGATTTAAAAATACATGAATTTTATTCACTAACATTAGCATGTATTTAAAAAATAGGGGTTGTATACAAGGTGGTTATTGATAAAATATATTGAGGTTATTTTATAAAATTAAATATAGCCTTGACCATATTTTTTTGGAAAACCCTATGGCAATATGTTTAAATACTAAGTAACATTATTATAAAACATTTTTTTAACCCGTAAAAAGATGGGTGAAGGTCGCTTTTTATTCGGATCTCGTGGTAAAGACTTTAAACCCACAGGTAGAAATGTATTATTTCTACTTTTAGACGAAAAGCTAGATTTTGGGCTAAAAAATATATATGCTACAAATTCTTTCCTTCAGACTTTTGTTGCTTTTTCTATAGTTTCTTTATACTGTTAGCCCATCAGAAAACAATCGAACATAGTATGCTCTTTAAGTGCCCGTACATAACCTTACCATCCAGATTTGACCCACGACCTGCAACTGAACCTCGTCGCGAACAACTATGACAGTCCCGTTATATTTGTATGCAAAGGTCTATCTGGACATCGGAGCAAAAGCCGTCGCGGACCAGATAACTGTCGCAGGTCTAGCAATTCTACACGGAGCTATCGTAAGTAACGTAAAGCCGGTGGTCCCGCATAACTTTGTAAAAACAGATTTGTACGCACCACCGATACATATTATGTGCGAGAGGGTGCCTCTCTTTGAATACAGAGCATAGCACTGTAAAAAAATAAGAAGAAACTTTTGTGACAGACTTTATATTTTCATTCCAAATATTATCCACTAAGATTTTTCTCAATGTCCGAACATAAAAAAATAATAAATTTTGTATTTTTTTTTATTATAAGTATATTTAAACTGAACTGTAAATTGCTTGTCACCAGTTATTAAATTTTGAGGCTGGATTCTTTAAGTTTCTATACTTTGTTTTAGAGTGGAATTTTCAATTTCGATATTAAAGACCTCGCTTTTCTTTTAAAGTTCCCAAGTCTTTTTAAGTTCACCCCAAGACTATTGTTAGAAAGTTTGACTTGAAATCAATAATGTTCTTCATTATCCTTATTTTGTTTTTGCCATTGGTTATTTTTTGTTCTGTTATATTAAAAATTAATAGTAACAAACTAGCTAAGTTAAGGATTACCCAACAAAACAGTGTATTAAGCAACTTTAAAATAACTGTTTAAATAATATCCTCTACAAATATTTAGAAACTTTATACCAATACCACATACAAACTAACTTCTGTGCCAATACAAATTTAACAAAAAAAAGGTTTTAAAATCTCTAGTATCTATGATGTGTAATTATGCGTTTTTTAAATTTTAAAATGTTAAACTTTCAATAAAAGATTATTTTGTGTGTCTAATTTTTATCATTTTTTTATGAAGCACCAGACTGCTCTTGCAAAATATAATAAAAAATAAAAAGATATATATTTAAGTTTATTTTAAAAATAATTACATATTAGTGCAACCTAAACTATAATGAAGAATATTTAGAAATTATTCGTTTATAAGGAAGTATTTATAGCTGTTTTTAAAAGAACTTTTCTGTTACACTTGACAACTTAAACGCAAAAATCTCAAAAACGTTTGCTCAGAGTGATTCTTATAAAATATACCTTTTTGTATAGAAGAGTTTACTGCTTTACTTAAATGGTTCATATATACAGAGAAGCACAAAAATTAGTACGTTTTAGAAAAAATTAAAGTAGTACCTAAAAATTATTATAAGATCTGAATAGCTTATGTGAAAAAACCTAAAGATGCTAAGTTTTATAAAAATATTTGAAACATATGAACAATTATCAAAATATTTTCTTTTACTATGACACCCTGTATTTTTCCCAATTCTTAACTTTTAGATATAGGTATGTTTAAAAAAATCTTAATATTTTGGCATAGGAAAGCTGCAATATTCTTGTATACCATAAACTAGCGGACATTTTGTGTTTTTCTTTTAGTTTTTGGAAATAAATCCAGTTTAAACTTAATGTTTATTTAAGTTATTAAAACTAGAATAACATATTAAGTAACTTGTCTAATAATCCTGTTGTAACAAATAGAATAATTTATTTTGGGGAGATCAGTAGTCGGTTAATGATAAATATTACGTACTTCACTCAATTTTAAGGTTGTACTAGTAAGTTAAAAAAAACTTATTAAAATTAAAGTATTAAACTTCTAAAGAGAATATTCTATTATATTAAAGTATTGAGTCCTTGGCGCTATCTTGTTGTAAACTATTTAAATTGTAATAATCATATTCACCTTGCTAAATAAATCAATCATATAAAACAATAAATAATTTTATGGTAATAATATTGCATACTTTAACTTTTTTATGTCATTTTAAATAGATAAGAAAAAAGGTATTTATTTTAGGATTCTTTTTGCAACCATTATCAATTTGATTGAATTTATTAAATAAACACGCCTAATTTTTACAAAAAAATATATATTTAAAAATTGAAAAAAGAAGTCTTTTAACATAATTATATAATGTCAAAGGTAATATTAGTTACAATATAATGAACTATGACTCATCATTCTTTAGACATATTTTTATTGAGACTTCTGGGGTTAATGCACACTAGGGGCTCAGGTCACTATTTACTTAAGCCGCGATCAAAGATCTTACATGTTAAGCGTCATTGCATACTATAGCTTAGTTCACGCTCAGCTCACAGTTCGATAAAATATTCTTACATACAATATAAATATAACTGTATACAATAGGCGCTCTGCTTATGGTACGATTGTTTCCATTTAAATAGCACGTAAGATATTTGACTGCGCCTTGAGGAACCGAGACCTGAGCATCTAGAGTGCAGAGACTGACTTTAAGGCCTCGGCTACGATAACAAGTGGAAACGTCAAGAGAAAAGTAATAAATATCTGTATTTGTAGCTGGTACTGGCCACAATATTTTGTGATAAACAGTGTTTTAAAACCAGTTTGTATGCATTAGAAACGCTCTGCGGGTAATATTTGTTCGTTTCGAGCGGCAGCGGCAGTGCTTTTTGAACAACTATATTGCAGCCATCTGATTTAACTTATTTTAGATTCTAAGTCGTCAATCGACTTTAAATTTAAAGGGTAATTGTATAATAATGTCTTTAGTACATACATAAAAATATCAAATTTTCTGACGCTACTCCTATACCACGAAAACTACTTGAAGGAACAACTTTTTGCAATATTTTTCATTATTAAAAAATTGGCATTGTAAAGCAGTCTTTAATTCTTAAGCTGATTTTATATAACAATAATTATAGTACTCAAAAATTTATTTCCAAAATGTATTACCTTAAGCCGCGTCCACACTTGCAAGAATTCCCCGTGCCTCTCTCCGCATACCCTGCCACATAGCGCGGATCTAGACGTAGACAGAATTCATGTCGTATCAAGGGCTTGGCGAATACCGGTGATTCAGAGCTTGTCGGTTTTCTGGCGTCAAAGGAGCGCGCAAACAGGTTGGTTTGCTTGAACGGATGTTTGGCGAATTGTTGGAAGTCCGGACGCGGCTATAGAGTTTTTTTGCATTAATTTCTTTTCCGAACGTAATCTCGAAATATTATACTTCTAATACATACATTTGACTAATTGACCAGAAACGTATGCTACTTATTAAAAATATCTTTTTTGTATTCTTTGTTTAATCTTCTTTTTAAATATCGTTAATGTGGGCAGGCAGGTAATTGATCGTTATTTGCTGTTATACTAATCATTTATTTAAAAATAAAATCAACATTAAACCCATTACCTAAGATTAAAGAAAACCCGCAGTACGTTATAATTTAAGCTTTCAGTCAACTTTTATGGTAGGGGAGCCCAAGAGGGGAATTTAGGGACTTACTACAGCACGGCTTAATATACCGGAGGATACCTTGTACCCGGTTAAGCACTATCACCAAATATAGTATACAAGGCCGATCGTAAAAAAATATATCCATCAGGAACTTTCCAGCGCGTCAGATTACGATAGGGTAAGTTAGTTACATGCTAAACAGTATATATTCCACGAATCTCATAACTTAACAGTGACAATGACATGAAGAAAGCGAAGGGCTAAAAAGTTGTAAAAATAAAAACATCATTTTGACATTCTTAAGCGTGGATTTTTTTCTATTTTAAAAATTATATAAGGGTAACAAAAATTATATAATTTGATACAATTCCTACGATTTTTACAAGCCAAAATAATCACGGTGTTTTTTGACAATTTTAAAAATCTATAGCAGCTTCCCCCACCGATACAATACATAATTTTTTTTCTTCTTTTCATCTAAGCTTTGCAACCCTATAGGTGTGTATGACGCTCGTGTAAATAATAATTTAGCATCGTAAGCTCCCCTATTATTATTTTGTGCAAATAATAACTATTGGCAATCCATCCAGATCTGTGACTTCTTTACTGACAAATAATTGGTTATTTTAAAATAATCTCTTTACCTTTTAATATAATAATTTTAATTAACAATTTAAATGTATTTCTAAATAAAATAATAAATATATATTTCCTAATTAAAATTAATGAACAAATGTTTTTTAGGTCTCAAATTTGACTAATTGTTTTTTGGAAAATAATTTTTGAAAATTAACGAGCCATAAAACTAAATTACTTATGGGTATGAAAGACATTTTTATATCTTAAATAAAAAAACATATGTTGTATTATGTCAAAATTATCTACTTATTTGTTTGTTTATTACTTTAGATTTGCTTAAAAGGAAGCACGGATTATTTTTTAGTACTTAAATAATATTTTAATGTGGCACATTCGGTTTATCCGGAAGTGCTCTTAAATTTACTGTTTTAAATAAAACATCCCATATATTTTTTTTGAAAATAAGTTCTACAGGCAATTTAAAAAAATAAATATGTGTAAAAAATTTCATAAGTCTTTTTCTACAATTATTTTAATCGATAAAAATGGCGGTTAACATGATATTTTCGAACACCATTTTCTTAAAAACTAATTAAGATAGTTATAACATGTCGTATATGTATGTTTTTAAAATTGCTAATAGAATTGATTTGAAAACAATATATAGGGTGTTCCAATTAAAATAGAAAAGTTATTAATACTCCCTATTAAACTGCATGTGCCAAATAAAATCTAAAAAATTAAAAATCTTCATCCTATCTAACCAAACATCAGACCAAAATTTATATAAATTTTTATACCTTTATACTTATTTTTTATGTGATTAAACCTATTTTTATGCAAAATGTTTATTTAAAACTTGGATAACCAGACAACATATCAATTAAAGCTATAAAATGTTAATAATAACCAGATATACCTCCTTTTTATATAAATTTACCTTAAATTCTTTGGTGAAATTTTATTTTCAATTCTTCGAAACCAATTTTCAAAGATGGTTTATTTTACTGAATACTGTAGTATATGTAATAAAACCCACACTTGTTTAAATTTCCGCTGTAAAAGCACTTGCTAAAACTTCTACAAGGGGAAAATTTTAAGTGTTACTTTTATATAATATAGTATATTGGATTTTTATCGAATTGCCGCTTTCCTAATCGAATAAATACATACCTACTTACTTTATCAGATAATTGATTAACCTTTTGTTTTTTTTTTACCCAAATGTTGTTTTTAACTCTAGTTCAAAGAGCTACAGGTTTGATACAAACATAATGCCACAAAAATTAATACCTACTAGGTATTTACATTACGAGGAAGCAAAGTGCTACTTTTCCTCCCGGGAATGATTTGATAAACACGCAAAGCAGAGTTTATTCCAATTTAATTTGCGGGTCCTTTTATCTTGTACTAATTAATTAATTAATCGTAAATGATCAGTCAAAATATTTGAAATCGTCAAACATCATATAGGAGCTATATCGTTATCAAAAAAGACTCCGAAGACGACGACAATATCTAAGTCTTAAGAACGATATATAAGAGAATATAAGGTGTTTGAGCAGTGGAGTGGAAAAAATCTTTTTAAAAGAATTACCGAAGATGTCGTTCTTGTATATTTTTTGTAGAAAGCAGAAACTCTAAAAGCATCGCCGCTATGGAGCAAATAATGGTTACGTTTATGCGGAAATATTGAAGAAAATGTAGACATAAACCTTTTAGTTTAAGTCAAAGAAAGCCTGCACATTTACAAAAGAAGATGGTACAAGTTTATTAGTCAAAAATGTACAACCCATTTATATAAAAAAATAAACTGGAAGGTAGGTCTCTACCTTTTTGTATAAATATGTGTACGCTTTTCCTCCCGGAAGAAAAAGTGCTGTTTTTTTCCATTATAGGGAAAAAAGAGTCTACCTTTACCTACTTCAAAATGGTGGTATTTTAAAAAACTAAGAAATTTAGATAAACTTAATGTGATAATATACAGGGTGCCTCATCAAAAATACATATACATATATATATATATATATATATATATATATATATATATATATATATATATATATATATATATATATATATATATATATATATATATATATATTTTTTTTTTTTTCTAACCTTTTGATAATCTATAATATGACCATTACAAAGATCTTTAAAAAGTCTTTAAGCAAAACATGCCGCACTTCCTAATAATTTTTCCTCCTATGGTCTTTTAACTAAACTCTTTACTTGGCTTTTTAGGTATCTATCTGATCGACGTATATCAGTTTTTGTGGACGGCCATTTTTCAAATGCTGGAGTGCCTCAGGGCTCAGTTCTGGCACCAACGTTGTTTCTTTTTCACATCAACGACATTCTCTCTTCCGCAACTAATTCCATTCTTAGTTTCGCCGACGATAGTACCCTTCACTCCAGTTTTCAGGTTTCTAAACCCATCACTAAACCTGATTTGGAAAACAAACGCAGAGCGATGCAGATATCTCTTTCGCAGGATCTTAATTTAATATTGGATTGGGACGCCAAAAATCTCGTCCATTTCAATGCATCCAAAACACAATCATGTTCCAT
Source organism: Listronotus bonariensis (assembly GCA_014170235.1). Lineage (NCBI taxonomy): Eukaryota > Metazoa > Arthropoda > Insecta > Coleoptera > Curculionidae > Listronotus > Listronotus bonariensis. The sequence goes on along the minus strand of JACEGR010001944.1, from coordinate 958 downwards.
GTCGCGAAAAGAGTCATCAAATACTCATCCTCTACTTATAAGCGGCCAAGTTTTACAGAGCAAAGCACCTTCAATCTTGTTGCGTCACATTTGAAAGTAACCTTAATTGGCATAAACACATTGTATCTATAGCCACGGCAGCTTCAAAAAAGCTTGGATTTCTCTTTCGAGCCAAAAAGTATTTTTCCGCTTCTAATTTATACACTTTGTATATGTCCCAAATCCGACCTTCATGGAATATTGTTCTCATATCTGAGGCATGGCGTCCCCCACAACCCTAAGCATTCTTGATTCCATTCAAAGAAGAGCTATTCGTCTCATTAATGATGTTACACTTACAGAAAGGCTTCCCTGTCTTGCCCATTGTCGGGCTGTGGGGGATTTATCGCTTTTTTATAGGTACTTCCATCGCGTCTGCTCTGAAGAGTTGTCCAGTATAGTTCCTCCACTCACGGTTCCCAACAGAGAAACTCGTAGTGCCGCGCGTATGCCTCTCTATACAGTTCAATTGGATATGCCCCGAACTTCCCGCTGTGTTCGTTCTTTTATTCCTAGAGTTTCTAGAATGTGGAACCTGCTGCCCACGTCAACAAACTCCCTTATACCTTGCTCAAGACACCCACGGTACGTTAGTATTTAGGCTTTTAGCCTTCGTGGTTTGTCCAAAGATAAAAAAATATACCTCATTAAGTATATCTAACTATATTACGCCTTGTTCAGACACGGCTAGTAATTTACTCAAATAGAAAGTAATTAAGTATTTTCGTGCGGGTAGACAGCTACTACACTAAACTACTTTCCTAATAATTTATACTGTCCGCATGCACGAAAATATCTAATTACTCGCTACTCGACTAATTACTAGCCGTGTCTGAACAAGGCTTTAGTTTTGAAAATATGGCCATTAATATCAGGTGTTTAGGTAGTTGTCAAAGTACCGTCATTTTGTAGTAGGTAT